>JABXWE010014241.1:0-11170 GCA_014611495.1 Limonius californicus
GTTAATGAATAACTATTATTAAATAAATTTTCTTTATTTCTTGTTTTTGATTTAAGAATCCTCAATTGGAAAACTTTACATTTAAATTAAAAAGCATTTTTAAATTTTTTCGCCGTTAGTTTTGATAGTAGGTATAACAAATTATACATATTTGAAAAGAGAAAAGAATTCTCTTTCCAGTGGTGTCATAGCCAACTATGACCTCCATAAGAAAAAATGAAGTTGACCGTTGTAACTCAATTACAACGACAGTTTTCAAAAATCTGAATACATCACTAGATTCCTATTAAAAAAGTGTCTTAAGAAAGTATAAATTAAATTCGACTTCCTCTTAAAATAAATGAGTTATGGAAAAAAATTAAAAAGTGAAAAATTCACTATTTTTGCTACAGTTCCAAAACTACGTTAAATATCGAAAGTTTATTTATGGGGTTTGGTACAATTTTACCTGAGGAGTATTTCATTCCATTTAACCAAATCTGTATCTCTCATAATAAGCGAGATCCCCATGTTGAGAATGAGTCTGTGGACACACTGTATATATGTATGTAACTCATAATAATGTAACACTTTTTCAAAAAAATATGCAAGTATGTATATAAGAAGCATATATCAATCGGTCTGATTCCAAAATTGTAGTTATTTCTTACTCATGTCCATGCAATAATTATTTATTTAAATATTGTCCAAACCCTCCCGGCGCTCCCCTACAGGATAAACTTTAAATTGGTATTTAAATTTCGGGTCTGAAACTGATTAATCCTATTTCATTATTTCTTATGGTAAAAATAATTTTGGTCCTTGAACACCTTCTAGAACAGACTGTGTTCGAGAAACGAGGGTCCACTGCACGCAGAAAGTTTGGTTGAGCCAGAACAAACTAAACCTGTTTTTATATGGAATACCCAGTGTACGGCATTTTTAAATTTATCATTAGTAGAAGATTAAAATGGTAAAGGTTTATGGAGATCTAAAATTTACCCCCTTCAGTGTTATTTAATTAATATGAAGTTTAAACCAAATTTGTTGTGTAATTAATTATTCTAATTAGTTATAATGAGTTGTAAAAATGAGTTATGTTTAATCTTCAAATTTAATTAGATAATTGAAACATAGCTCGACATATTACAAAGATTTGAAAGTTTCTCTACTTTTCAAAATTAAAATAAATGTCTACCAGGCACTACTTAACCGAAATTACTTTAAAAACAGCCTTTAACATGTTGGAATATGTTGTAATAGCAGCTTCCCGCATACAAATATTATGAATATTGGAGCAATATTAATTATAATTACTGAGCTTGGAACTACCCTTGATAAGAAAAATTCATAGTTGAGGTGTACAGTAAGCCAATGACTGCAGTGCATAAATATGCTTGCAAAACTGCGTCCTAGATCTCGTCCGATCAAAGCAAAAAATATTAATTAGAGATGAAAATTAGAAACCTGTTGCTATACACTAACATGCATTTATCAAAAAAAATGTTCAATTGGTTAGCCTTATAGTACTCAAAACCTATAAATTCTAAAGATAAGGCTATTGACAATTACTTGAATTTTGGAAAATATAGCATATATAGTTTATTTATGGAAACAATCTACAATAGCTAATTTTTTTAATTTCAAAAGGCACGACTTCAATAGTATAATAGAAAAGTCAAATATTTATTGTCCTGATAAATCAATTTAAATTTTTATTTAAGTGGAAGGCCCTGTGTTTTTTATTTTTTTTTAATTCCTCTGATTTGTCTGTACATAAAAGTATTAACAAACATTGAAAATTAATTTAAAAAAAGTGATTTACATCTTGCTGTCTTTAAAACTTTTACGCTTATGAGAAAGTCTTGGATAAGAAAATTTCGTACAAATCAAAGTCTAATGCCCGAGGTATTTGTAATTATACTTTTACACTCAGAAAAATCACTAAAATGCTAAAATGTAAACCCATAGAACGATGCTTTTTATAAAATTAAATTAGTTTTATCCCAACAACAACATATTTTGTCATTACATCTTCGTACAGGGCGTTTTTAAACAGTTAACTATTTACTGATAAATATTTTAATTTTCAAAAGGGAGACAACAAAACACTCCTTGAAAAAATTAACAGTCGATATTTCTTCTTGAACAAGCTACGGTTCTTTCTTCGAAATACAAATAAAACGGGTCCTACACATAAAATCAATTTTGTAAGTACAAAAGCCACAAGTATTATATCAAACCTTGGAAAAAATATACCTATACATTATCAATACAGTTTACGTACATTAACAAACAACAAATTTAGTTTTCCCAGCTCCACCAAACACTTCAGAAAATAATTAATTGTCGAGAACCGAATTCCCTAAAACTTTCCTTCATAGCGTTTTTCGGTATTTTAAATATAAAAGTATTGCACACTAAATAGACCCTGTATTTGAAATATTACTCAGGAAAGTTCTTCCACGGTCATGAGAAGTGCTTGCCAGGGATGCGCCAAGTGATGCCATACTGGTGTTGAGTGGGTCAGATCGAGGTGCAGTAATTTCATTACTCCCAGAGAATGCATGATTTGTCTCCATGTGATTCACATTAAAGTGAGCTGGTGGGTATTCATTGCGTGGTATCTAATTTAAAAATAAATTAAAAAATGCAATACCCTGTAATAGATTGTTAATGTTTGATGAACTTACTTGGTTGCCATTACTTCTGTATGCCAAATCATAATTGTGAAATTGTCTATAAGTTTGTTGGTTTTCAGAAGGCACATTTGGAATATTTCTGGAGTTTCGATTGCGATAAGTGTTAGCATTCTGGTTCTGCTGATACCTGGAAAAAGCATAACTTTGAACCTTAATAAAATGCTTTATAGGGATAGATATCACATTAATATTAAATAATTAGTAATTAATAATAGTATTACTATTGCTATTGGCAAACATATGATTTAATTTTAATATTTTATTATAATTCATATGTATTTATTAAAATGTCTACCTACTATACTCAATAACATTGAAGAAACTCACTTACATTTTATGTATTTTTATCTACAATTAATTTTTATTCCTGTTTCTAAGGAGAAATTAATTAATTTTTACGAAATTAATTACAATAACTGCACCACTCTGACAAACAAAAGATGTGAAACAAACATGAAACAAATGCAGTTGCCTTTGACCAGTAGCAGAGCTAGAAATTTTGAAAAGAGGCGCCTTAATAGAAATAACATTATTCTAATATTATACAGGATGTTTCACAACTAGTGTAAAAAACTTTGCAATTTGGTTACTGAGATCATTTTGGGTTGAAAATGTCTAAGGAACATAGGCTCTACTTTAAGTAATTACGCAACTGTAGGTGATCAAAATTTGAATGGCATGAAGAATTCAAAACTTTAATACTGAATGGGCTCCAACAGTAAACAAAAACATTAATTTCTTGTAATAAATGCTTAAACTGTGCTCTTTGAGCTTCAATATAGGCATGACACACGAAACAGCGAATCAAACACTGAAAACATTACACTGTTACACCAGCTGCTTCATATTTCCCCAAAGATAAAAATTCAGGCAATATAAATACGGAGATCTTGGAGGCCATATGACAGGCCCCTCCACATCAAATCCATCTATCAGGATAACGAAGATTTAGTCATGCATTCACTAGCCTTCCATAATTAAGTAGAGAATTATTATGCTGATACCATATGCCTTGTCGGATATTGGGTGCAGCATCTTCAATCTCATCTCATGAAGCGTATCTCTAAAAAACCTGCGGATTGTTCTGCTTTTAACCGATTGTTTAAAAATTCAATTTTAAGCAACTGATTGTTGAAAATGTTTGCTTGAAGGCCACTTGGGATTAAGGTTATGAATTAATAAACTATTAACACTTTGATTTCTTATAGTTGTGTAATTAACTACAATAGAACATATGTTTATAGGATATTTTTTACTTACCAACCAAATGGTAAATTTTTTGCACTAGTTGTGAAACACCCTGCATATTTAGAAATCGGTGATAAACCTTGATAACTAGTTTAGATTAAATTGATTGGGTCAATCTGCATTCTTTATTTGCACCACTTAACATATTATAATTTATACAGTTACAAATATTATTTAAGAAGAAGAAGATATAATTTATACAGTTACAAATATTATTTAAGAACAAATATATAATATATGCGTGTTCATATTATGTAACTGTTAATAGTATTGGTTACTTATCTCATTTTCTTTAAAATTATTTTAACTTTTCAAGTAAACCATAAAAAGTTCTCTTTGATGTTACAGCATACAGTTTTTCAAGTAACCTGAAACTTGTCTGTTCTACTTCTTTTAAATGACTTAAAAGGTTTAAGACAAATTTTTATAATTGGTGTACTGGCATCAAAACTCCAACGCTGAATAGGCATTTTCTAGAGCTACAATAAACTATGTACGTGTTGCACAACATTCAATAATTTGAAGTTGTTATGTAATTTCATTTTACAGTATCTATTTAAAAATTCTGCTATAGCAGACCAACTGTAGTTCTAAAAATTTCAGTAGGCACGCACCAGTGTAACATCAATTCCAAAAGTTTGTTATTTACGAGTTTAACCCCGTTTAAATTACAGATTGTCAAAGCTATACCTTTGGGCATCTATACATAGTAAAAATCCTTCAAGAGTTCATGTTCGACGTTGGACTTTATTCATATTCAGATGCAGCATTAAAAAAACTAAGTTTTTAGTGAAATACAGATAAAACGCCCATTTAATCAATTCTTAAAAATACTTTATTTTATACATTCTTTGTTTGCTTACAAGTCAAGTTTTATTCAATAAATTGTTAATATTACATTATAAAATAATTTTTAAACTAAAATCTTAACTAGTCACTTCTAAAAAAAACGTCAGTTCATAAATTCAAGTGCTTTCTGTAGCTTCTTCTGCCAGTTCAGTGCTAGTGTCGGCATCCCCAACCATTTCCTACAAATAACTCATGAACGTCTATAATATATTTAAGATTCACAAACCTGGAGGACTTCCACAAGGTGTTTTGACTCTTGGAGCATGTCTTTGCAAATTCGACATTCCTCTTCCAAAGACTCAATTTGCTCTTTAAGTCGTTCATTTTCTTGGTAGCTTTCGTTAAGAGCGTCTCCTCGTTTTTCGGCAAGCAACCTCCAATAATCTGCGCCAGGTTCTTCTTCTGAAATTAAGTCTTCCGCCGTTATCTGTGCTTCACCTGTCTGAACAGCTTTATGTACGAACTTTTTGCGTTTTGTGTCTTGGTTATCATTATCCCTGGAGAATTGTATAAAGATGAGACGCAATGTTAAATTAAATTTAATGTATATTTACCCCGCCAATTTGGTGTCTTTGCCAAATCGTGAACGTCCAGCTAAATTTTCCTTGTCGTCTGCTGCTTCTTGCAATACCTTTAGGGTTCTTCGAGAATTTTTCACGTTTTCCTGCAAAAACAAAGATAACCTCATTTTTTTCTAAATATCTTTTGTTAAATCTTACGTGTTGTTCTTGGGAGGCAACTTTAATTATGACCTTACTAGATGGATTAGTGGTCTTCATTTTAACTAACAACACCGTTTTGGAATTTAGTGAAAGTTGAAAATAATGAATGAACTGTTGATGAGTTTGGCGCCACCGACAAAATTAACGAAACGCTTGTTGTCAGATTCAATGCAGGCAGTAGCTACACTCTGTAAGCGCGCTAACGGTAAAATAAGACCTTATCTAAGTTCATTATTTGAAAGCTGTCTAAACAACCCTCGAGCAATATTCTTTTACAATTTAGACTTTGTCTTATAACTTTAAAATTTGCAATTTTGTTATATTGTTATTTTTTCTTAATATAAATACTTTTCAATGATTACTGAATAGGAGAAAAAATTTAGAGATACAATTGTAGGTTAGTTTTTAAAAAGAAAGCGTCTTGCTGTTACAAATTACTCTGCATATTTAAAATAAATTAATTAAAGAACTTTGTCTCTAGTGATTATAGTAGGTTTCTTTGATGGTTATTCTTTAAACTGATATATCAAAAGAGACAAAAAAACTGTGTTTGGAAAAAATATCAATTGTCGTCTTTGAATATACCTACTTAAGATATTTTCTTTTCTTATTAAATATAATTAAAAATCTACCTAAACAATCATAAGTGTGTCCAGTTGTTTTCGCAGATTTGCAAAAAGTTCTCTTAATTGAAAATCGTTTTCCATTAAACTAAACAGTCCATAAAGTGCAAAATATGTCAGTGTCGATAATATCCAATTTTGTGATTTTAATAAACAGTTGGGATCTCTCTTAGTATAGGCTTTCTTTATTCACATATAGTTACCTCTTTTTTCAACGTAAAAACTAAATTAATTTTAATAGAATTGCAAAAACTTTTAATCTCATTAAATTTGTTCTAATCAATCTATGAATTGTTGAAATTGTTAAATTCATATTTCTGCACCTAGTTGAAAGTTATTTGCTTTCAAAGAAGACACATTTTTTCGTTCCACTTGGTATAATAATTATATTTTGTAGGTTAAATAGCATTACCTTGGATATCGGAAAGCCTTACTAAATTTATTACAAAAAAAAAATTATAATATTATTTTTACGGGTACCTACTCTTATCCATTTTGTTGCAAGAAAATTACCAGAAATCACCGTATAAAATTAATTTCAATGTAATTATACTTTTCTGGTTAAATTAGTAGCATTTTAATGTTTTTTTGCAAACACGGAACTGTAGACAAGCAATAAATTAATGTTATTTAAATAGATGTTAGCAGTATATCAATTCGTAAAAAAATACATATATGTTTAAGATTTGTATCAAACGTATAGTGGTTAGCTAATTGGTTGATTAGAAAAAAAATGTTGATAAGGGTTGTTACGCCAAACCTGTAAAGTTGGCACATCCTATTATGAGTTTCAGAAATAATGGGAAAACATCAAATTAAAAAAAACATTGGCACCCTGTATTACAGTAAAGCTGTGAACTACGGTTTATTAAATCAATATTTTAATTTTGCAGAAAATATTTACTGTAGAAATTGCAGTATAATTGTAATAATTGTATATAAACCTTTTCAATATTCTCGCCGTTGTACCTTTAGCCACTATCAATTCTATTTTTCTTTTGCATATGTATAAGTGCGCAAACTCCAACTACTTAATGTTTGAATAGAAGAAAATTTGAAAATATTTGTTTATATTTTATTGTTAATTATGTTTTCAAGTTTAAATAAATTTTATGTTCTTTCTCTTTATGTTTTCTCTATGTAGTCCTAAAATAACAAAAGAATACGGAGGACGCTTATAAAAACAATTGCTAGTTGTTTAAGTGCATTTGTGAACAAAGTGATTTATTTATACAAAATCAAAGGCAGAAAGTCTAAATAATAAAAAATGCAGCCAAATAATAACTATCTTTCTAATTTTTACGGCGATACAAGCCGTGCTTTCGGTAACAATAATAATAACCAACCTAATTTCCATGTCAATAACATGGTAGAGCCTTCCCAATTTTTAAACAATAATAATTCAACAAGTAACCAGAACAAGTAAGTTTTATTGATAACCATGTAAACGCTTTTCTAAGCAATTATTAATTTTGATTCAGTGCACAAACAGCAAGAGCTATAGATGAGCTACGCAGCGTGAATGAGATACTCCCTCGATATCGGGGCATTTTTGAAAGTTATCCCTGTTTCAACATAATTCAGTCCCGTGTCTTCGACTTGGTTCTGTATTTAGGTAAAGTATAATAGGTATTTCAACTCGGTTTTTTGTTTCTGCATAGTAGTTTCTTTTAGATGAGTCTGTTGTGGTGTCTGCTCCTACTGGATCGGGCAAAACAGCCATTTTTGAACTGGCTATTGTAAGGTTTCTAACACTCTTGGAAAATTGTGGGCAAGAACAGCAAATACCCTACAAGATAGTTTACGGTACGTTTTTGAGACCTATTGCATTTCACACTGATAATATTTTTGAACATTAGTAGTTGTGATTTGTTAAAATTTAATGCTAGGTTTTTCGATATCAAGTCCACCGATTTTAATTAAATTCATGGATATGTAGTACAGTATGCAGGGTTGAAATGTTAATAATTTTGAGGTATATTAAATTATGAGCATTTTTTCCCTCTTAAACATGCAAGATTCATTTAAAATAAATGTGTTTTCTACAAACTTTTTAAAAGATTATTTATATATTACTCTAAAATATATAAAATTTGTTTTAATTCCATGTGTAATTTGCCCAAATTTTTATCATGTTTACATTAAACAATATCCTATCTGATAAGACTTTTTTTTGTTTTTCAAAAATTATATAAATTAATTTTGATAAGAAAAATTGTGCCAATGTAGACCATAACCCTTCACAGTTCATCAGCATACCCTTGTGTTTCGAAGCCCTGTTGTGTGAGCACGTTAAGGAAATCATCAACCACCACAGAGCACGAAAGAGACACTAGAACTCCACCTTGGGTACAACCTCTAGTGGTCCTTATGGTAACTGTTTCTTCTCCCAATTCAGCTGAAAATGTTACCAGCATAGCTTTAATCCATTCGGCAGTCGAAGGATTGAAACTATTCCTTATGGCAGCTCTATCTATGGGTTTGAAGAAGATGTTATTGAGTTCCCTATTTATCCTTCCATCATTATTAATTTTGGTTCCTAGCTGTATTTTTCTTACTTACTTAATCCGGGTCTTTTTGTACCATTACTGGTGTCGAGGGGTAATTGGCGTTGAGTGGACTGGGTGTATTCTGGTGAAGTTTCTCCAGGTTTTCCTGTCCTTTGCCTGTTCTACAGCTTCCGTTTATTGTTTCCCTCTTTCTTGTAGAATTTTGCCTATTGTGTTGTTCCATTTGATTCTTGGCTTTCCTCTGGATCTTCTTGTATGCGTTTTACAGTTCCACATTGTTTTGGTGGTGTTATGTTCCTCCATTCTGGTTAGATGGCCAAACTATCTGAGTTTGTTTACCTCTATAAGGTGTCGTGTTGGCTTGATTCCTCGGTCCTGTCTTATTTTGTCGTTTCTGAGTCTGTCTGTTCTTGTTACTCCACTTATTTTTCTCAGGAATTTCATCTCTACTGCTTGTAGACGGCTATGTTGACTTTCACTTAATGTCCATGATTCGCTACCATACATGAGGGTGGGGACGTACACTGCCTTGTAGACTCTACTTTTAAGATCCTTTGAGATTTATTTTCTGTTGATTAAACCTTTATAGAGTGCCCTGTGTAGCCTGTTTGTCGTTTTTATCCTGCTGTTAAGCTCTTCTTCCAGCGTCCCATCTTCAGTAATTGTTGTTCCCAGGTACTTGAAGCTTTCTACTTGTTCCAGTTTGTTGTTCCTTAATTCTACTGTGATGGCTTTGGGCTGTCTTGCGATTAGCACTATTTTTGATTTTTCTGGGTTAACTCCATATTTCTTTTTCTCAGAGCTTCGTCCCTACTTTTAAATTGTGTTGTAGCGATTCCTTGTTGTTAGCTATTATTAGCATGTCGTCTGCATATGCCATTTCTGATATGTGGACTGGTTTCATTTTGTAGTATCCTGTATGATATTTCTTGACTCGGTCTTTAACCTCCTTGATAACATCATCCGGTACTAGTACGAAGAGTAACCGGCTTAGTGTCCCTCCTCGTGTAACTCCTAGATTAATTAGGAACGGTTTCGATTCCTTGTTGTCTGTTCTTATATAGTTCCTACCTATTTTATATAGGCTCTGTATGCTTTTTATCAGTTCAGCGTTCGCCTTCCTGTTTTTAAGGACCTTCCGTATTTCATCTCTTTGTATATGGTCAAATGCTTTAATTAAGTCTATGAAGCAACAGTGTATCTTTTGATTGTATTCGATAGCTCTCTCTGTCAGTTGTCTAAGGCTGAATATTAGGTCATTTGTTCCTCCTCCAGGTCTAAATCCGCATTGTGAACCTTCGAGAAGGGGTTCGACTTGTTTCCTCAGTCGGTTTTCCAAGATTCGTTCGTAGAGCTTTCTGGGTACAGTGAGTAGGGATATTCCTCTGTAATTCTAACATTTTTTGCTGACTCCCTTTTTGAATATAGGCACGATAACTGCCGTTTCCCAGTCTGCGGGTATGTTTTTCCTTTCCACAATTTATTCATGATCCTGAGTATCATTTCAGGGCTAATTCTATCGAGCCCGCACGTTTTCCCTAGTTTCAATCTGTTAATTGCTTCTTGGAGATCTGTTTCTGTTATCATTTCTTCTTGTGTTTCGTTTTAGCTGTTTTCCTGATTTTGTATTCTATTTCCATCTATTTCTGTGCCATCTAGTATAGTCATGAAGTATTATCTCCATCTATCCATAATATTTTTGACATTTGTTATGACTTTCCCTTCTTTGTCTTCTAGTTGAATCAGTGGGCTTTTCTTTTCTTTCTTGAAGTTTTGCAGAACTTTATAGAACAGTTTATGATTATTGCTATAGTTGTCCTCCATAGCCTTCCCAAAATTCCCCCATGCTTTGTTCTTAGCTTCTCGTACTTTCTTCTTTGCTATATTCCTCTGATTTTTATATGATTCTAGGTCGTCTTGCTTATTAGTGTTCAAGGATCTTTTCCATATTTCTTTTTTATTTGCTATCTCGTTCTTAACCTCTTGTATCCACCATGCTGTCTGTTTCTTGTTCTTTTTCATTTTGCTTTTACCACAACTCTTCTCTGAAGTGGTTAACAGTGTTTTCCTAAATTATTCCCATATCTGTTCTAAGTCCTCATCCTTTCCTTTTTCCTTTTCTAGTATCTTTTTAATATACTTCTGATATTTTTGTAGTGGTCGATTTCTGTTTTTCTTCTGATTCTGGTATCTTTTGCCTCGTTTTTACTTGATATTCTCTAGTATATTTGCGGATGTCCTTATGAGCAAATATTGTGTTTGTGATTATCAAGTTATTTTCGATGCAGAACCTTAAGAGAATTCTCCCGCTAGCATTTAATGTTTCTTCTCCTTCTCTGCCTGTTTTGTATTGTCTTTCATTAAACAACACATAGGAGTTCGAACGAACGATATTTATTTATAAGTAGAGCTAGGATAGTTAGGCAAAATAAAGTCTCGAAAAAGGCACGCAAAAAGGCAAAACAAAAGATTTAAAAAAGCACTAAAAAGGCAAAAAATAAAGTAAAAAAGGCAAAAACGAAAAAAAAAGGAAAATT
>JABXWE010014242.1:0-30149 GCA_014611495.1 Limonius californicus
GTAACTAATTAGATATTAATAATAAGTGTATACATAGTTGTTTTGAAATAGCTAATAATTAGCGAAACGTAAACATGAAATATTTTTAAAATGTATGTAAAGGTTTAGCGCGTTCTTTTTTAATCTGATTTCACATTGTACTAAATTATTGTTATTAAATAAAAAAACTTTGGATTTTTGGTGATTTTGTCTTAAAAAAATAAATATAAATAAACTAGAGTTGTATTTTGCTAGAGCAAGACCTGAGACAGGATTTTCTAAGCATTTTTATGCACTCAGGCCATATTTAGCCCAATGCATACCCTAACTAAAACAATAATTAAATGATAACAAAGACAATAAGAGTTGTATTTTTAAAGCGGGACTTGGACGACAGTTTTCTAAGCATTTCTATGCACTCAGGTCATATTTAGCCCATTATATACCCTAACAAATACAATAATTAAGTGATAACTAAGACAATAAGAGTTGTATCTTGATAGGGCGTGATTTGGCACACAGTTTTCTAAGCACTCAGGCTATATTTGCCCCATTGTAGATCCCAACTAAAACAATAATTAAGTGATAACCATAGCAACAAACGTTGTATTCTGATTGAGCGAGATCTGGGACACAGTTTTCTCAGCATCTCTATGCACTAAGGCCATATTTAGCCCATTGCATACCCTAACTAAAACAATAATTAAATGATAACCAAGACAATAAGAGTTGTATTTTTAAAGCGAGATTTGGGACACAGTTTTCTAAGCATTTCTATGCACTCAGGTCAAATTTAGCCCGTTATATACCCTAACAAAAACAATAATTAAGGGATAACTAAGACAATAAGAGTTGCATTTTAATAGAGCGGGATCTGGGACACGGTTTTCTAAGCATCTTTATGCACTCAGGCCATATTTGGCCCATTGTACACCCTAACTGAAACAATAATTAAGTAATAACCAAGACAATAAGTGTTGTTATTTGATCGTCCACTATCTGGGACACGGTTTAAAGCGTCTCTATGCACTCGGGCTATATTTGGACCATTTAACACCCTAACTGAAACAATAATCAAGTGATGACCAAGACAATAAGAGTGGTGTTTTGATAGAGCGAGATCTGGGACACGGTCTTCTAAGAATTTATGCAATCAGCCCACATTTAGCTCAATGTACAGGTACACCCTAACTCAAACAATAATTAAGTGCTATCCAAAATACTAACTGTTGCATTTTTTGATTAAGCGAGATCTGGGAGAGGGTTTTCTAAACATCTTGATACACTCAGACCATATTTGGTCCATTGTACACCCTAACTGAAACTATAATTAAGTAATAACCACGACAATAAGTGTTGTTATTTGATCGAGCAATATCTGGGACACGGTTTTATAAGCATCTTTATGCACTCAGGCCACATTTAGCATATTGCATACCCTAACTAAAACAATAATTAAGTGATAACCAAGACAGTAAGAGTTGTGTTTTGATAGAGAGAGATTTGGGACACGGTTTTCTAAGCTCTCATGCTATATTTGGCCCATTGTACATCCCAACTAAAACAATAACTAAGTGATAATCAAGACAATAACAGTTGCATTTTGATAGAGCGAGATTTGGCACACGGTTCTCTTAGTATCTACATGCACTGGGGCCACATTTGTCCCATTGTACACCCTAATTCAAAGAATAATTAAATGATAACCAAGACAATAAGTGTTGTATTTTGATTGCACGTCATCCGGGACACAGTTTTCTAAGCACTCAGGCTATATTTGCCCCATTGTAGATCATAACTAAAACAATAATTAAGAGATAACCATAGCAACAAGCGTTGTATTTTGATTGAGCGAGCTCTGGGACACAGTTTTCTCAGCGTCTCTATGCACTAAGGCCATATTTAGCCCATTGCATACCCTAACTAAAACAATAATTAAGTGATAACTAAGACAATAAGAGTTGTATTTTGATAGGGCGAGATTTGGGACACGGTTTTCTAAGCACTCAGGCTATATTTGCCCTATTGTACAGGGTGAGCGAAACTCGACGTCTCAGCTCTATCATAAGAAAAGGAAAAACGATAGAGAAAATCTGAAAAGAGGTTCTTAAATGGGATTGAGTAAGGTCCGTTTTAAGCCAAATTTGCATATTTTTCCATATTCGGAAACTGAAGTAATGACGTCATCAAATTTATTTTTTCCAGAAACATACCTATATTTTGGCATATTTAAAAAGAGCTAATTTTTCTGAACAAATTTTGTAGAGAAAAAAATTTGCTATCTTTTTCCGTTAAAAAATTATAAGCAAATTTGTAAAAAAAAAGTATTATCAGAAATTCGCAATCGTCACGATTTAAACAAGTAGCCTTTGGAAACAAATAGCAAAGTCGGTTTTTTCAGCATGTGTTGTGGACGGACGAAAGCCGTTTTGTTAGTAACGGTAAGCCCAATAAAAAAAATGAACATTTTTGGGCTACTGAAAATCCACATTTTGTCAATCCGATTGAAAACCAAGGACACTTCGGAATTAACGTTTGGTGTGGTATTATTAATGGGCATTTGATTGGTCCATATTTTTACGAAGGAGTTTTACATAGTGAGCGATATTTGCAATTTCTTCAAGAACAACTGCCTGTGCTTCTCGAAAATGTGCCATTACAGCTGCGAGCAAACATGTGTTTCCAGCATGACGAGCTCCACCGCATAAAGCAAGAATTGTCCAACAATATTTAAATGAAACTTACGGAGAAAATTGGATAGGCATAAATGTACCGATTGTGGGAAACTTTGAAAAATAAAGTTTACAGAACACCATCTGGATAAGTGTTTAGAAGTAGGAGGTGGTTAATTGAAAATTTGTTGTAGTGATTGCCTACATACTTTGTTTCTTTCTGTGGTAATAGTAGTAACATATTATGTGTTTTTTGATGTTAAATTAATAGTTAATACTAATTAATAATGTTTAATTATTGACAGATGCGACTTTGCTGTTTGTTTCCAAAGGCTACTTGTTTAAATCGTGACGATTGCGAATTTCTGATAATACTTTTTTTTTACAAATTTGCTTATAATTTTTTAACGGAAAAAGATAGCAAATTTTTTTCTCTACAACATTTGTTCAGAAAAATTAGCTCTTTTTAAATATGTCAAAATATAGATATGTTTCTGGAAAAAATAAATTTGATGACGTCATTACTTCAGTTTCCAAATATGGAAAAATATGCAAATTTGGCTTAAAACGGACCTTACTCAATCCCATTTAAGAACCTCTTTTCAAATTTTTTCTATCGTTTTTCCTTTTCTTATGATAGAGCTGAGACATCGAGTTTCGCTCATTCTGCTCTTGGTTGAGGAAGTCACATGTGTTTTGTAAAATGTACTTATTTTTGTTCGTATTATGATGCTGCCATGGTTACTTGTTCAAAAAAAGAAGGAAAAACAACAAGAACTTGCCATGAAAATCGCAACGTGAGTCAATTAAAATTGTAATTTTGTGTGTTTGTTATGTCCTGTTTGAATAAAACTATGTTATTAAGTGTTGCGGTTCAAATCAGCGTTATTTGTTGCTTATCTGTGTGAAAAAGTGTTCAAATTCGGTAAATTAGCAAAAAATCAAGAATTTGGGGCGGAGTATCAAAGTAGCGTCAGTAGACTTCAGTTGTTTTTCGGCATGTTTTGTTTGTATCTGCGTCTGTCGTTTAAAACGTCAACAAACTTCAAGGTTAGGAATCATCTACAACTTGGACCAAAATTCTATACCTGTTAATTATTTGGAAGATATTCGCATCATATTCTGGAACTGCAACTGGAATAGCAATCGAATTTAATTTAAAATTAATTAAAATAAATAAGTACCATTGAATCAACAGCAATTTGAAAAGTGAAGCAAATTTGGGGTTAACAATTTCAAAAGAAAATATAAGGGTGCAACGTATTTATGAGTTTATCGATATATTTGAGTATCTAAAGGAATAAGTAGTAAATAATATTTGAGTTAATTACCTTGTGAAACAATTTTACGAATACGAAGATACTCAGTCCATAGTTTTTCGGCGAGGAACTTAGAAAAAAGCAACAAGTGATGGACTTTTGTTTTGAAGTTCAAGATCAACAAGGCGCAGGAATGCCATCCTAATTTCATCTAGTGAATTTTACGAACACCAGAAAAAAATAAGCAAGTGCGTCTATGTGAAAAGGTATTTATTTCATGTAACTTTGACATTTAATTGTTGAAGTTGTTTAACGTTTTATAAGAAAAGACTTAGATAATTCGATAACATTTAATTCATTCCTTTGTTGCATATATATTTTACAAGTTCTTGTTTACTGCCTTGTATACTTCGCCTTGTTCAGTTAACCAGCGCAAGAATTTTAAAGTTATATAACAGTTACCAAAATTTATATTATAAACCCTGAGGTAAGAGTTCTTTTAAAGTTTGTTTGAAGTGGGCCCTTTGTGTGATTTCAACAGCTTATGTAATAATACTGTAATGTTTTTCTTACATATGAAAGGGAGATCATCTTCATTACGGGTGCAAATAAAGCAACATACTTTTCTTTTTAAGCGTAATATTTTTGTCAATGTGTGGCTCAGATGTAGGTCACTCAATAAAAGATCGTAATAATATAATACAGGGTGTCCCATGATGCGAGGTTACTACTACTTTCCTGAAATTGTAATTATTTAATAAATAATAATTTAGCACTTATAACTTTATTATTGTTATTCTTTGTGCCATTATGAAAATAAGATTCTAATATGAAATTTTATGTTCCACTGTTAACATCTTTAAATTCACAGTAATGTAATATGTAATTGTAGAGACTTTTCCTGATATTAATTAATTAAATAAATAATCTAATAATATTTGAAATGTAAACTCTCAGTTATTAATGTATGAGAGTTGTATAATATTTATAATGTTTACATCTTTATAATTACGGATCAATGTAAGACAAGACTTTAAAGTTCCAAGGGTGTCGTTGACTCGGTACTACCGAGGCATGAACCTGCTCATCTAAGTCCACTTTGTTTTTCATTGAGAGGTTGCATATACAGGGTGTATCAGAAATAGGTACAAATATTTAAACCAGTAATAGATTGGCTCAAGTAGAATTCAATGATACTATTCATTTTACAAAAATTCATTAAATTTATTTGTTTGAATTAAAAAAATAAAATAAAACTTTGTTTGAAAACTGCTGATGGTACATACAAAATGCATTTAAGCTGTAGAAGGTTATTACCTAATTGTGAAGTAAATCGAAAGTGACAAACACGTAAAAACTTGTCTGGCTTGTAATAACAGCAGCGGACTGAATAGAAATTACTGACTTACCTAATAGTATTGGTTGGTGGCAGGCGATAAGAAATTTTGTGCACTTCTATCTTACTCTCCTTTGCGTAACATGTCTTTGAACTCATATTTTTGTTATTATCCTGCGCTACTTAAACAATTTTGGGTCAAATTTTCAATTATTATTTTCTCATATCTTAAGGGTCCCATTGCCAAAGAAATGATTTTTCTAGTTTGTATATATTGTAATCTACCATCGGATTTAGTATTTGTACCTATTTCTGATACACCCTGTATATATACTTGATTACTGTTTTTTACTATTTCCCGGAATAATCCTGTCACTGCTAGTATGATTCCGTAAATCCCGCGATAGTTTTGACGATTATTTTGTCTCACTTCTTATAACACGCTTTCAGAAGAAACTGTGATTAATCAGTCCCTGATTTTCCCTTGCTTTTATATACAAGGATTGCTTTCTTAGCTGCACTATAAAATATTTCTATTATAATGTGAAAACCATCGTGTCGCTCAAATACAAACTATGAAAATAGTCCTTGGTGGGTTAGTTAATTATCCTTCTATCGAAGCTGTGTTCTAACATGATCTAACGTGATTAATCATTTGTGCTCTCTTGTAAAGACAACTACTTATAACCAGTGGCGGCTTGTACTAAAGGGCACAAGGGCACGTGCCCACCCAACCACCAAGATAAACATAGAAAGAAATTCGCATGTAATTCAGTGCATTATTTTAACGGTGTTATCAAATTTTCTTTCCGCACCACGGGCGCGGCTAACGCGCTCAAAACTATTTTCCGGGGAACGGTCTGATTTGTATGTAGAACAAGATTCGGTTGCCTATCGGTTATCTTCGCTATACGTGATATACCAGGCGAATGGGGCACCGAGCGATTTGTTCCCCATTTAAAGTCAACGTTTGAATTTCGACCGCAGTGTTTTGTGTTTTCGCGCAATCGCGCGTGTGAAGACGAAAGTGACGTTTTTTCAATGATGGAAGTTAATTGTGTGCAAAATCTTTTAAAAAACCCGCTATAATTTGAGGAAAAACTTTTAATTAAGAAAAAATGAAGGCCTATTCCTGATCTTCAGATAAACTACAGTTCGACAAGTAAAACCCGAACGTACAATAAAATATCTATGAAAAATACGATTGGATGTGCGGATGTTCAGTAACAAATAAACTGTTTTGTTTTATGTGCTTAATTTTTAAGAAAGAGGTTATTGCGTGAAATAAACAAGGGGTGAATGATTTAAAACACATTGCAGAGAGGGCAAAAAAACACAAATCTTCCGTTTCTCGCATGAATGCGTGCATGGATTTTAGTGTTTTAGGCAAAGTGGACATCCGTGAACAATTAGAGTGTGCTTATTTGCGACATAAAATTAAATACAACGAAGACGTGGAAAAAAAATCGTTATATTTGGCGCCGGTTAATTATGTGTATTAAATTTTGCGGCGCCTTTGAACTGGCGTTGCGAGGTCACGATGAGACATTAACGTCAGAAAATCCAGAAATTTATGTAGGGTTCATCAAATTTGCTGCCGAATTAGACGCTGTGCTTGCAATACATATGAAAGGTTCACAAGTGTTTAAAGGCGTCTCAAAAACTATTCAAAGCGAATTGCTAGATGCAATGTTGCAAATTTACAAGCAGGAAATATTAAAAGAAATTAAATCTGCAGATTTCATTGCTTTGGAGGCCGATGAAACTACTCATAGACGTCTTTTCCAGCATGAAAAATAGGAGAATGGATGTTATGTACAAAAAATAGGTAAGTTTTTTCTTGTGCCCACCCTCTTTCTTCACTCACTAGCCGCCACTGCTTATAACATTTATAATTCGTATGAAGATACTTACCGTGCACATTAGACGAGTATTCTAAAAGCAGGTGTCATTTAAGCGTGTTTTCGCTCTTCTCTTATACTTTGCTGTAAGCCGAACCATCGTGTTTAATGTTTAGTAAATGTAACATTTTTATTTTAATTAATAGCTACTGAACTTGAGTAGTTACAAAAAAAATTTAGACATGGAAATTATAAATTCAAAGTATTAAAGAATAAACTACCATTCCTGATAAATAGCTATTCAACAATTAGGAATCCATAATATTAACTTGCAAGTAATAGCAATACTGTCGTACAGATAATACTAAATTATAAATAAACTATGCAATATAAAGGATAATTAACTGTAGAATAATTTCAGCAGGCTCATTACGCTATCAATAGTTACATTCGCATAAAATTGTTAATATAAACTGTATATCCAAATATTGTGTTAAAAAGCAGTTTGAACAGTTGTTCTAGTGCACAGAAATATTAAATTCGCGAATAGTTTGTTGCGCAGGCTTAAGCTTGGGCTACTTATAAATTAATCATCTTCCAATGTTGTAGTTCATTTTATAAATAGTAACTAGCATATGCGGTATCATGCAATTACATCAACACAAAATGTTTAAATTACTGATACAAACATACGTTCTAGTACACATTGCTGTACTTGGTAGTCAAGATTCTCCAGAAGTACAGATAGACCAAGGTATTCTTAAAGGTGCATACCAACAAACACGGAAGGGGAGAACATTCAGTTCTTTTACTGGTATTCCTTACGCAGAGCCTCCCATTGGTGATCTACGATTTAAGGTATTTTCGTAAATTATAGTTAAAGTAATAATGCATAAATTTATACAAGTCTTCTCAGACCTCTTGTGTTATGAGCACAATAATATAGGAAACTAATTTTCCAGATTTTGTCGTCAAGATACTTTGGCTAAGAATGTAATCTGTATGACTGCTACTGGTTATTGATGGCATCGTTTAGTTAAAAAAGCAATTTTATTTGTAAAATCTAACAAAATATTAATCAATTCACAACTTAAAATTTTAACACTAAAATAACAATGACGCTTCGCAATGGCACAGCGCATTATACGCTGTATTCTAAACAGAAGTCGCCTAGATAGAAAGAACAGAACAGTGAAATAGGTTCCTTACTTATTGTGTCGTATATTTAATATGCTGCGAACTTCATAACCAGCCGCTTCGAGTTCTGCTTGTATGTCTTCGGTAGGGATTGAATGGTGAAGGTTTCTTATGACAATTCTGTAGGACCTCTCCTGCTTTATTTGGTAGGTGTGGTGAATAATCTTTTCATCCCTTAAGTGCGTGATTAGGTTTCTGTAAGAGTCCACAGTGAGGGCATTGATTTTTACTGTATTATCTGCTAAAGAGTTACTATAGTAAGTTTCGTCGTTAGTAACCTTCGCGAGATTGTCTACCATGCCTTTAAAATTGGTTACACCATATATAAATATTGGCGTTGGTTCTAGTTCCTTTTTTTGTTCTTTAGTTGCAATAGTGATTGATTATTGATTAACATCAGGTGTCTGCTATGTTGATTGCAATATGTATGACGTAGCCCCATGTGCAGCATTCTGTTTATATGCAGGACTGAAAGCTGGTGTATTTGGGAAAACAATTTTTGATTATAAATTATTTGGGTTAACGGCGAATGAATTTTGCTGGGGTGGATAAGGAGGTTGATAATGAGTATAGTATATTCCAATTCGTTATGTCCCTAACGGCTTAAGCGAGTCCACGCCTATCGCTTGTACCTACCTGCGCTGTAAAAGTGCGTGAATTACGTTAGCTGTCCTTTGTCTCTTTTTAACCAGTGAGGCAAAGGGAAATAGAACGCTTGTGCGTAGTTTGCAGCATACAATACTTTGGCTATTCAGAATCATTAGCGCGCTGCGGTTATTTTTTTTAATATGCACCATATCACAACAAATTATATACATGCAAATAATTTCAAAGTAATTACATAATAAATAAAACAACAAAAGTAACATTATACAATATAATTATCAGTTATAATTTTATTAATCACTATCATCATCTTCAATGTGAAAGTCGTCGTCCGAATCAGAATCAATTATTACACGTTCGCGTTCCCAATAATCTTGAATTGTTTTATCAGTATGTAAAACTGTTTTTTCCAAATTTCAGGTGTCACTGTAGACTGTGCTTCTTTCCACATACTTATTACATTCTTATCACTATAGCCGTTTCGGCCAATGTGCGCATCATAATAGTTTTTGCAGATGCCCCATATTTGCTCAATTGCATTGAAATGACAATGATAGGAAGGAAGCCGCAAAACTTGGTGACCGGCCTCATTTATTATTTGGTCAACTATGTAAATCTTTGGCTTTTTATGATATTGTGCAATTTTAAGTAAATTATCTTTTTTCGCATCTTCCGGAAAATCTA
Organism: Limonius californicus; assembly: GCA_014611495.1. Lineage (NCBI taxonomy): Eukaryota > Metazoa > Arthropoda > Insecta > Coleoptera > Elateridae > Limonius > Limonius californicus. The sequence goes on from JABXWE010014242.1 coordinate 9,575, forward strand.
TTTTTTGCCTTTGTAGTCACTGTTTAATATCTTCTTTAAGCCCGCTGGTAACTGGTTGTTTCTCCAATAGAGCTGAGTGATATCAAGCGTTATCCAAAACTATAACTAATGGCTGTTCTAAATTACCCAACAGATCTTCTTTTAACCACTTTGTGAAGCATTCAGCATTCATATTATCATGATAATCCGCGCTGCTGGAAGTTGAAGAAGAAACATGTGCAGCTTCAGCAACAAATCCATCTTCCGCAAGTTTTTCTCACACTTTTGATGGAGTCATCTTGCCAACTTCTTTTAATTCCACCTTTTCCAAAAACCCATGTTTCATCTACATACACAAATTTTCAGTTTTGTTGTTTTAAGGCTTTGAATTTGCGTAGAAATGTAGCTCTCTGTTGCGCCACACCAGGTTTTTCGCAAAGAGTTCTCCTATCAGAATCCTTCAGAAATTTAAAATCGATCGATTTAAGCGTTCGATATAAACTTGTACGACTTATATCAACAACGTACCTTTCATCAAGTTCATTCTTCAAAGTATCCAACGTCACATGTTTATTTTCGGCGTACATCCTGTATATTGTATCACGAATTCCTTGTTTTTGAGTGTCACAAATATCTTCCGATTTTAATTTACGGCGTTTACTATTGTTCATCACTTCACGATTTGCGACATTTTCACTATTGCGTTTCACAATTGCTTTTATTGTATTTGTGTGTATTTTTAATGCCGCCGAAACCCGTTCTCGAACACTTGTACCTGGCAAAAGCGGACCTAAATTGTCCTTTTCGAGAGTAAAATACTCCAACAACTTTAGAACAAGTTCTTCGTAGTCTACGTGGCGTTTAGGCATATTGACCGGGTCAAATCAGAAAACTAACTGAACCATGTATTCAATTGTTTCTGCAGTTATATTTTCTAATGCTTATTGAGATACCCATTATCATTATAATACAGTTTACTAATGGGTATTTAATCTTTCGCATTATCTATATGCAGATTAACTCTGTTAATATAACCTTCTAATTACATGCAACTTTGGGAGCAAGTGTTACTTTAAATAATTTCAATACGTGGTTTTATTTAATTTATTTATTTATTTTAGTTTCCAAAAAAATTGCCAACAATTACATTTGCAAAGTAAATGACCTACTGTCAGGTAAGTAGCTTGTCCGTAAACCTGTTCTTACAATCTCCGTAGGCGTGGACTCGCTTAAGCCGTTAGGGACATAACGAATTGGAATATATTATATAACTGCTGTTTACATTTGATGTCTGATTAGGAGGGCTTCCGTACGCTACATTCGCTGTGGGCTGCATGCAATTCATTTCGCGCGAAAGTAAATAGTGGTTAACCACTTACCGGTGTTATCCCCCCAAGGGGCCTCGGTGGTCTAGTGCGGGAACGCGTTGCCACTCGAGGCCACAGTGAAACGCAGTCAATCCGCTGGGCGTTCGAATCTCAGCTGGGGCGACCGCATTTCGCCTAGTTAAGTTTAGAGTGCATGTTGCGGTTCGGGGGGGTAGTAAGAATGAATGAGAAGAAAAACAACAGGTGTCACCACCCAGGTTAGATTGTTCGAGCGGTAACCTGCCGACCTCTCGCTATCGCTTATCATAGACTGCACTTTCACTTTAACTTTTATTGCAGCGTCAACTAGCACGTGTTAACGCTTCAAAAGCTGAATTAGGCTGGGACATGTCGTCAAAATAGTATAGGTCTATTTTTAATTCATGGAAATTTAAACGGAGAACATTTTTTGCATCTATTATATAACCAATGTACCTGAGCTCGAAGCTGTAGAACGCCGTGAAGTAACGCGATTTCGGATGGACGGTTGCCCAGCACATAATTATCGACTCGTGTAAGATTACTTTGCAAATACATTTTCTAATAATTTAATTAGTGGAGGACTTCGCAGCAATATGAGTTTGCCGTCACGCTCACCTAAAGGACCAAATAATTATTTCTTATTATATATATGGGGCTATTTTAAGAATAAAATGTTACAATCGTTTGGGTTACTATATGAATGCAGATGGAAACTCATTCGAACATTTGATTTAATTTAAATTTTTAGTTGTGTTCATAATCAGTGTTAAAGGATGTAATTGTTATTAATAAATGTGTAACGGTAAATTTATCATTTAAATAAAACTGTGTATAGTTTCTTGTGAGACCCAGAAATGCATGTTTTTTGTATGATGTCTTTTTGGGAAATAATAACACAGTTGATATAAATTGTTTTTCATAAAAGCAATTTTATTATATCACTTATCTAGAAGACGTATGTCGTTTTTAAACTGCCGTTTTATACTCCAGGTAATGTCAGTGGGATTAAATACAGTGCAGTAGGGAGGCATTCGTAAAACACACTGTCCTTGTAAGTGCAGCTTTGTCGATGAAGTATTTCTTCTACAAATTTCTTCTCTTTAAAGGTCTCGATCACTTCTCCATTAGTAAGTAAGTTACTCTAAGAAAGTAACTAAGTAAGTTAATCAGTTACTCGGCAAAAAAGTAACTAAGTAAGTTACTAAGTTACAGAATTATAAAAGTAACTTGAATAAGTTACTAAGTTACCATAAAGTAACTCGGTATTTTTTAAGTTACCTATTTTTACGAGACGCTACTAATGTACATGCAATTACTACCAACTTAATACCAACAGAAACACACATTTATAAGCAATTGTTTATTAGCAAATATTCTATACGTGGGGGAAGGAATAGGCTTAGAGCTTAGAGGAGCTGGTTCAACGATGTTTTTGCGATTTTCCAAGGATTCTATTTCATTTTTCGTTATTATTGAAATATAGAGACGGTGAATGTACTTTCGTCTGAATTAGACACCCCCAACCTGCGCACAGGCGTTAGGAATATACTTCCCAGTAATCCGCATACCTGCTCAGAGAGCTTCTAGTTGTTAAAGGATTAAAGATTACTGGAAAAAGCTGTCACCACCCAAATAGGATCCATCAAATATTATTTATTATCGACTAAGTACAAGAAGGTATTCCTGTGTTCGGTATTAGCATTTGCATACTAAAGCATTCGAAATTTCAACAAATTCTTCAGCTTCATGTATAATTTCTTAAATACTACGCATTAAAAACCGAACATTTTAAAATATTTTACATTTGTAGCATGAAAATGTAACTTGTCATATTCAGTTACTAAAGTTACTAAACAATTGTAACGTGTTATAGTTACAATTACTGAAAACACAAAAGTAATTAAGTTACTATTAAGTTACTGAAAAGTAACTAGTTACTAGTAACGAGTTACTTTTACTTAGTTACTACCCAACACTGAGTATAGAGGATGGGTGTAGGACGGGCATAGTTACATTCTCTTGCAAAAAAGATATAATTTCCGCTTTCCTGGTATTCCTGTTTAGAATCCTTTGTAGTTGTCTAGAGTGCTAAGGTGCATTGTCCATCACAATAAAACTATTTTTGGGAATATTTAGAAGTAAAATAAATATTATCAAATCCAATTTTCGAACATCTCCGCATACGTATCCTGATGAAAAGCCACAAAGAACTCTTAAAGCATTTTGCTGATAATTTTAAGCATCTGTTGATAAAGCAGTTTTCGGAACCAGCATGTACAATTATTATTATTACACCTCCCAACGAAAATGAACCCTACAACAGAGAAATTACTATACATGAACTGCACGATGCTCTAATGGAAGTAAAAGATTCACATCCAGGCCCAGATAGCATCCATTACCAAATGTTACGAAACCTTCCTCAAAATACCAAAATAACATTGATAAAACTATATAACCATATGCGGAAACAAAATTGTTTCCCCACTTCTTCGTGCGAAGCTATAATTGTCGTCCCCATATTGAAACCTGGAAAAGATAAAAATAAGCCTACTAGTTACCGTCCTATCTCAATGACCAATACACTCTGTAAAATACTAGAAAAAATTATCAACAGAAGACTAAGGTCGATATTAGAAGAAAATGGTTTTTTCAGCAAGGCCCAAGGAGGAGTTCGAGAAAAATACTCAAAAAAGACCACGTCGCTAAGTTAGCAGTTGATATAAAAAATGTTTTTATTAATAAAGAACTACTAGTAGCAGTATTCCTCGATATTGAGAAAGCCTATGATACTACATGGAAACACCAAATTCTCCAAATACTTATCAACTGGGGAATAAAAGGAACCATGATAAACTTTGTAAAAAATTTCTTAGCCGAACGTACTTTCCATGTAAAAATAGATAATACAATATGGAAGACGTTTCCACAAGAAAACGGAATCCCCCAAGGGTCTATCCTCAGCGTTACATTATTTCTTATCGCCATTAACGATATAACATCCAACATATCCTATCCGGTTAAGTGTCTGTTGTATGCGGATGACTTATTAATATACTGTGCAAAGAAGAACTTGGATCTCATTCAAAATCCCTACAAACTACAATAAATAAACTTGAAAGTTGGAACCAAAACAGTGGTTTTAATTTCTCGGCTACAAAATCCAAAAGTATCAACTTTAGCAAGGAAAAAAGAAAAACAAACCTAACATTTATCTAAATAATATACAATTAGAGTATGTGGATGAAATATCTTACCTTGGAATAATATTTGACATAAAATTATCCTGGCTTCCACAACTACAAAATGTTAAAAACAAATGCAAAAAATCACTTAATATAATTAAAGTTATATCTCACCGGGAATGGGGAGCTAATAGAAACATCCTTATGCAAATTCTCAATACCCTCCTTCAGTCAAAACTAGAATATGTGGCTTCTATCTACGCATCAACAAACTTCACTAGTACTAAACTAATCGACTCCATCTACAACAGTGGGTTAAGAATAGTATCTGGTGCTTTTAGAACAAGCCCCGTTACAAGTATATACTACGAAACTGGGAAACTACCGCTAAACTACAGAAGACAACAACTTTTAACTTACGCAGTAAATGTATTATCAAATCCAAATCATCCTAATCACGCTATCATATAGAATCCGCAATATCTAAATAATTTCCAAAATAATAAAAGAATTGTACCTCCTTGCACAGTAAGATTTCACAACATTTTAAAAGAAATGCAACTTAAAACTCCCCCCTTGTATAGTTTCCATGCTTATATTGAGCCATAGTTAATCCCCACCACGGAAATAAATTTACAACTAACAGGTTACCTAAAAACTGAAACACCTCCAACTACTTTCCATTTTCTACTTGCTGAAATCCTAGATAAATATCCTAACTTCTAACGTATATATACTGACGGATCTCGGTTGAATAACAAAATCGGATGTGTTTTCGTGAGTGACGATCATAAGGAAATTTACAGACTTGCAGATATAAGTTCAAATTATTTTGCAGAACTATACTCAATTAAAAAAGCCTTGCAGTATACTCCCAATGATAACCGTGATAACCATGTTACCCTATCAGATTCCCTAAGGTCCTTGAAGTATCTGCAACAAGTACATAACAGTGATTCTCTAGTCTTGGAAATACTGCACTTACTCTATCATAGCAAGTTAAAGAACAAAAAAAATGTCTTCTTGTGGATCCCAGCTTACATCGGTATCAAAGGGAACAGTAGTGTCGACGAATATGCTAAAGAAGCTACAACAATGGAAAACATTTACGAAGAACGAGTCACTGCAGAGGACAAAATTTGTTTTGGAATATAGAAAAAGAAATTGAATTATAAGCAGTAATTTTTGTCAGATTAGGTATTATGGCTATTGGCATTTTAAAATAAAACTAAAGTGTGTTGATATTTCTGAAAACAACTCACTAGTGGATAACAGGAAACAGGCAAATAAATAAATACTTTAATGGTTATTCAACGCGTGATCTATAAGTAACAGTGAAACCTAGTGGAATATATACCCATTTAACTCAGTTTACTGTAGTGTGCTGCAAGGAGTTCTTTCTTTTTTTTTTAATTTACCTCTAAAATGCCTGGAAAAATGTTGACTTCACAAGCTTTAAAGTTGGCGATCAATTTACTAGAATATTTTCAAAGTGAGAAAGACAATGGAGGTAACCTATAACTCTCGTGTAAGGGGTATGTAATAAGAAGAGTAGATATATTTTATTTTGTTTTAAGATTTTTCAACAGCTGTTTTATTAAAACTATATTTTAATTTTATTAGAGAGTTGGTGATGCTTTACGAACAGTTAGATCAATTATTCGGAGACACGAAACGGATCCACTCTTAAGGAAAGCAGTCCAAATAAAAAACGCCACAGTAAGAAACTCCTAACGAGAGATCTAGATGAAATTATAAAAATGGAAGTTAGAGATGATATTTATGATACATACTGTAAACGGCAACATGTTACTTTAGACACATGAAATAATTAACTCAAAGAGCGCGCCATACTTGAAATATCTAGAACAAATTTAGATAGATTATTAACAGACATAGGATTTTCTTTTACCATGGACGACAACCGAAGGGTCTTATGTGAACAAAGTCACGTTACACACATACGTACAAATTTTTTACGGACTTACGTAAGAAATAAGCGGACTTGCCACTTCTATGTGTATTCTTAGACGAAACGTGGATATTTGCAAAGGGTGGAAATAAGCGTTCATGGCAAAATTATAGTGTTGCAAGTATACGCAAGCCTCAGACAAGTCAAGGAAAACGCTTTATTGTACTCCATGCTGGTACTCGTAATGGATTTGTGGAAGATGCGAGTTTAGTGTATCGCGGCAATTCAAAATTAGCGGATTATTATGACAACAAGGACGTGGAAAAATGTACGAAGTGGATAAAGGAACAACTGTTGCCGATTTTAGAAGAACCCTCCCTCATTATTATGGACAATGCCTCTTATCACAGTTGCGAAATTAACAAGCAACAGAATTCTTCGTGGAAAAAGAACAAAATTGAAGACTGGCTTAATAAAATTAAGGTCATTTTTGAAACAGGTAAAAAAGATGATCTGCTGAAAATTTTCAACCAAACCAGAAACCCAAAACGATATGCAATTTATGAATTGATAAATTCACATGGTCACGTAGAATTGAAGAAAGTTGGGGTATAAGTAAACAATATAATAAGTCACACATGGGAAGGGACGGTTATGGAGACGACAACGTACTTACAATGTGGAACGAATCTTTTTTTTTTATTTATAAGAGCGGTAATTTACAATCTACTCTAGTAGATACAAAAGAGTATTAAGTAAATTTGTTAATTGTAGTGACACGTAGGGGTCCTCATCCATCTATGTTTCCCTTGGGATTTATTGGGATGGCTAGAATTACATTCTTCGTCAAATAAGATCAATGGGCCATTGTTTATTCAGCCTTCGTGTCGGTAGTGGGACCATGAGTTGTAGGATGAGATTGTTTTCGTGGCCAGGTAGTCTTGCAAAGTAGGATGACGCAGATTTCTCTATTGCATCCGTCACGAACGGTATGTTCAAATCATCGGGAAGGGTCCGACTGCTGACAAACCAAGGTGCATTTACAAGGGCTCGGAGATTCTTGGATTGTGCTGGTGGTATGATGTTTACATTGGTTTTTCTGGCGCATCCCCAGAGCTGGATTCCATACTTCCATATGGGCATGAGGGTTGTTTTATAGAGCAGTACTTTATTTTCGGTTGAAAGCTTAGATTTAGGTCCTAGTAGCCAGTACATTTGCTTGTATTTTAGTTGAATTTCTTTCCTCTATGCTCTTAGATGAGGGTACCAGGTTAGCTGTCTGTCAAGGTGGAGCCCAACGTACTTAGTTTCTGTTTTAACCGGTAGTGGAGTGCCCTTAAATGTTACTGGAGGACATATGGTTTTCCTTGTCGTAAATGTCGCTTGTACAGATTTACTTTCGTTTATCTTGATACGCCATAAGTCTGTCCAATCGCTTAGACTGTTCAAGTGTGTGTTTGTAAACGTTGTGAAGCTTCAGCTGCGTCGTAGTGTGTAGAGAGTATCGCGGTAACGTCGGCGAATGTAGCAACTGAGGTATTTTCAGTTTCTGGGGTATCAGAGGTGTAAAGGAGATACAAGAGAAAACCTAGGACGCTGCCCTGTTGGACGCCTTCTTGAATTGGATGATATGTAGACAGTTGGTTATTGTATTTTACAGTGAAATAACGGTCGGTGAGATATGACTTTATCAAAAGATAATAGGTACTCGTAACAGTTGCTTTAATTTATATAATAGACCGACATGCCACACTTTATCAAACTCCTGTTTGACGTTTAGGAAGGCTGCGTTACAAAAGTTTTTCTCTTCTAGGCTCGTAGCTATTGAATTGACGATTCGGTGGGCTTGTTGTACTGTCGAGTTTTGCTCCCTGAATCTGAATTGATGAGTTGGTATCAGGGTAGTCATCTCCAAATCTTCTTGAAGTCTTCGTAGAAGGAGTCTTTCAAACAGTTTTCCTGGCAAGGGCAACAGGCCAATCGGTCGATAAGAGTTGGGTAGATGAGATGGTTTGCCTGGTTTAAGTATCATTAGGACCTGAGTATATTTCCACAGCATGGGGAAGTAAGACAGACTAAGAATCCGGTTGAAGAGAGTGGTCAATAGAACGACAGCTTTTCTGGGGAGATGCTTTAGGATTTGTGCTGTGTTTAAATCGTACCCTGGTGCTTTGTGATATTTTAGAGCGTTAATTCCAGTACATACTTCAGTTGGAGTAAAAGACTTGATCGGTGGTGACAACTGGCATGGGATATCCAAGAAGTTAACTAGTTCCTCAGTGTTTGCTGTTGGCACTGCATCGAATGGTGAGAAAACCTCTGCTAGATAATGGGAGAATTCGTCGGCTTTTTCTTTATCAGATCGTGCCCAGCCGCCATCTAGTTTTTGTATAGGTGGTATGTTTTCCACCTTCCTCTGGCCTGTCTTTTCTCAACAATTAGTTCTCGCATTTGGAGGGGTACGTTGTTGATTTTTGCTTGTATCATATTGGATTTCGGTGTAGACAACCATGCTGCATTTTGAATAAGTTCAGTGAGGTATTGAACTACATCGTCTAGATCTTTAGGTTCTTTAATGCGCTGTTTTAAGTTAATATTATCTTGAATATAGTTTTGAAATTGCTTCCAGTCTGGTAATTGTGTGGCTAGAGTAGGGTTCAGCGGTTTGAGTATTACTTCTGTGCCAAAGGTAGTGATGACAGGAGAGTGGTCAGAGGAAAGGTCATAGTTTTCTTCGACAAGAAAGTAGTTTCTGGAGATACCCGCAGCTATGAAGAAGTCTATTAGGTCAGAGATCTTCTGAGTGTCTGTGGGCCAGTACGTAGGTTTACCAGTTGAAAGATGTATATAGTTATTGTCGTTCATTGCTCGAAACAGGTTGCGGCCTTTGGTAGTGATTAATCGTGACCCCCAGTACGTGTGCTTCGCGTTCCAGTCACCCCCAGCAATAAATTTTTGACCCAGGGTTTGGAAGAAGGTTTCGTATTGATCTGTCTAGATTCTATGACGAGGAGGGCAGTAGATGGCTGTTGCTGTATAAGACCAATGTGGGGCGTTGATTCATACACTGGTGGCTTGAAGATGTGCTGATTGGTACTTGGGTAGCTCGTAATGTGAAATGCTGTTGCGGATAAGAATTGCGGAACCGCCATGTGCAGTACCATCGGGATGACATGCACTGTACACGGTGTAGTTAGGAATCTGGATTTTAGTTCTGTCGGTAAAGTGGGTTTAGTAGTAGATTTAGCATCATGGTGTTCTGTTGCACCATCTGTGCAAACATGGTCTTGAATTCTGATAGGAAGGTGGTCAATGCTGGGTTATCATAGAGTATGGATCATTTATTGGGCCATTTGCTGCCATTTGCTGCTTGCGCATAAGACCCATTCGGAGCGTTGATAGACCTGCTGTTTATGGTCCCTGAGGTATTAGTATGAGGAATAAAAATGGTTTCAGGAGGGGTGTTGAAGCGCGGTCGTGTGGTATTGGTATTGCGCTGGGGTGTGTTGGTTGATTTATTACAGTACAGTAAATCTTGATAGGCCCTGCAGCCTTTGTAGTTGGCCGGGTGGTCGCCGCCACAGAGTACACATTTTGCTGGTGTTTGTCTTGTCTTAGTACATGTGGAGGTGTTATGTGGACCACCGCATTTCACACAATTGAATGGCTTGGTACAGTATGTCTTGGAGTGACCGTAGCTTTGGCATCTAGTACACTGTATTATTCCATTCTTCTTTCTAGGCGGTTCGACGGTTATTATTGTTCCACAGATTGCTTGCAGTTCAAAGATTTTGTGGTTGTTTTCACCGGGTACTAGGTCTACATAGAACAACGAAAGAGGTTCCTTACTTATTCTGTGTCGTATATTTAATATGTTGCGAACTTCATGACCAGCCGCTTCAGGTTCTGCTTGTATGTCTTCGGTTGGGATTGAGTGGTGAAGGTTTCTTATAACAGTTCTGTAGGACCTCTCCTGCTTTAGTTGGTAGGTGTGGTGAATAATGTTTTCGTCCCTTAAGTGGGTGATTAGCTTTCCGTAAGTGTCCACAGTGAGGGCATTGATTTTTACCGTATTATCTGCTAAAGCTTTGCTATAGTACGTTTCATCATTTGCAACTTTCGCGAGATTGTCTACCATGCCTTTAAAATTGGTTACACCGTATATAAATATTGGCGGTGGTTTTAGTTCCTTTTTTTGTTCTTTCATTGCAGTAGTTGACTCGTTTTCATTCATATTGGCGTCGTTGTCAGAAAGTACTGTAAATCTGTTTTGTGTATTTGGATAAGGCTGATTTGAGTTCATATGTATATTTTCGATGGATCGGGTTTTCCTTTTTTTGACTACTTGCCAGTCATGTGTAGTATCCTGCGTTTCTTCTTGATTAACATTAGATGTCTGCTGTGTTGATTGCATTATGTACGACGTAGCCCCAGGTGCAGCATTCTGATTATATGCAGGAATGAAAGCTGTATTTGGGAAAGCAATTGTTGATTGTAAATTATTTGGGTTAACGGCGAATGAATTTTGCTGGAATGGATAAGGAGGTTGATAATGAGTATAAATGCTTTTTATATTTGGTGTCTGATTAGGAGGGCTTCCATACGCTACATTCGCTGTGGGCTGCGTGAAATTCATTTCGCGCAAGTAAAAAGTGGTTAACGACTTACCGGTGTTATCGCCCAGGTCAGATTGGTCGAGGGGAAACCTGCCAACCTCTCACTATCACTTATCATAGACTGCACTTTAACTTTTATCGCGGCGTCAACTAGCACGTCTTAACGCTTCAAAGGCCAAATGCTCAGATCTATTATGTTGACTGCGAAATTTTATCCTATGTACTGATGAAAAGCTAATTCCCATAGCATGTGCTACACGCCGTACCGAATAACATATTATAGTAGAACTAAGGATAATTTAATAAAATTAATTTATTACCTTTGTACACAGGACAATAGTAGTAAGGAGACACCATTGATTTTCTCCCTCTCAAAGTAATCCAACAAACTACAAATTATTTGTTGGCGTTGAGAGCGTAGTGTCTTGCCTTGCACTAACATAACTGATAAGTATCACAAATTCAACAACAGCGAAAAATTAGTTTAAAAACTGAATTTCTTGAAACTATCGAAGCAAATAAACGGGGACCGCGGTAGCGTAGTGGCCGTAGCGCTTGGCTTCGGAGTTATTCTACCAAAGTCGCTCAGGTTCGAATCCTGAGCACTGCACTTTCCCAGGGTGTTTGTGATGTCTGGGGCATGGGGTTTTTCAAGGGTGGGGCATGTTAGACCTGTGAATAGCACGAAATGTGCTGAGCTGGGGTAAGCTGGGTGGGATGGGAATCTTGGAGTTGCCATCGGCAACTCCACGATTCTTAAAAAAAAGAAGCAAATAAACAAAGGTGTTATTAAACTCAACTGTCAACAAAAGTCAAATTATGATGGCGACTATCTCTGACTAACTTAGTACTACATTAGTCAAAAGCGCAGTTAAATGTGCCTGATTAGTTCCTATCTATGTCTTATTTATGTATCACAAACAGTTGTGCACGTACAAATTAGTTTGTGTTACTGGATTATTAGAACCTTCATCTTTCCTGGTTTTGATTATACACATCTGTGAGTTAATATGGAATTGGGCAGGAACATTGCTAGAATGCAAGACGGTCAATGGACACGAAGAATAATAAAGTGAAGACCTTCTTCTTCGAGTGCTTTATCTCTTACGAGACATAGCGATCTTCTCTTGTGGTGAAGACCACGAACACAAAAACGAAGAGTAGGGCGTCCACAAACGAGATGAACAATACTCATACTCGTCGAACACTTTACAATGCAGATCTTTTATTTTTAATAGAAATTTACAATTTAAAAATTATTAGTTTATTGCCTATACCATAGTTATAACAGTTTATTAAGGAAGAAAGAAATAAAGAACATCTCGCACTATTCCAAGAATCTCCATTCCTATCTCCACAAAATTTGTAAATGCTTGTTTTAACTGGAAATGAATAAGCGATTTTACAGCGTCAGTAATAAGTTGGACAAATTCAGATAGATTGAAGTCTCCTATAATCTCATTAAGATCTTTTAGCTCGACTGATTTATTGGCATCTGTAAATAAAGAAGCAAATCATTAATATGTATATAAAATTATAGGTTGCCTTGTTTATTGATTTAAGATATAATCGTGTGGATATGCTGTGCTTCTTATTCACAGAATATTGTAGATCTAAATACTTTTGGAAAAATTACTTAGCTTCCGTACTTTCTGTACTATTTGTCTAAATACCTTTTTCCATCGATTCGTTACGTCCCGAACGATATTTTCGTCAGATCGCAACAAACCAATGGAGAAAGGCAACAGCTGGCTCCGTGTGTTTCCCGGAAAACGCTTACAGGAAGAAAGTCTTGATTCATGTCGTGTACAGGGCAAGCAAAAATAAATGGGCATCACCCTTTCAAGTCACAGCTAAATGAAGATTCTCGTAAACGGGCCGAGAAACAACAGCTTACGGGGAATCGTATTTACCTTATTGTGCTTCCTCCTAAATACTTCTTATAAAGTAGATGTAAAATGCAGGAAATAACAAATCCTAATGCATTTTGAATATTGGTGGAAAATATATACAGGATGTTAATGAATTACAGGGCTTAAAGTATACACGAAACAAACATTTTTTGTTAATAAATGTATGGTCAAAAGTGTCTCCTTTCAGGAATAGAGCTTCTCAAAGATTCTTTAAGAAACGCCTAAATGTAGGCAACTCAATTTACGACCTACTATTTGTTTCCATGACGACGGAAATTAATACAGGATAAATAAAGCCCTCTTTCCCACTTTTCTAATTCAAATTAAATTTAAAATAAATTAATTCACAAATTGTTTCAAAACTAAGCAATAAAAAACAAAATTACAAAGCAAAAATCAACTATTTGAAAAATTTACAATAACTAATTCAAAAATTAACAAAATTATAGTAAATGTTCAAAATATCGCTGCTGCTCATGTAGTACCTCCCATACTGAAACATGGTTCACTCCCATTCCATGAGCAATGGCTGTTGAACTAGTACAAGGATTTTCAGTCACTCTCTCCAAAACTTCTTCTTCAAAATCCACCGTTCGCCTTGTTCTGGTAGCTCCACAGTTGTGTCTGTTGACAACGAATGTACCTTCCTCCCGCAGCCGACGTCAAACTACACTAAAGGCCTTGTGCGATGGATGATTCCTATTCGGAAAATGTTCTTTGTACAGGCGAGCAGCTTCGCGTGCGTTACCCCAAGCAGCTCCATACACGAACGTCATGTCATGCTGTTCGGTAAAACTAATAATAAAACAGAACGACAAAACGAAGAAAATAATTATCAAAAAAATTACAGAACAAAAAGAACGAATTATAAAAGGTGCAGAAAGAGACGAATACAAGAAAAGTCAAAACATATCACAAAAATATCCAATTGTGTCAAAATTAACGAATGAAAGGGTACAATTTTGCCAGGAATTTCTGCGGCGGTGTAATGAAGATCCAGAATTCCAAGTAAACATTCGTGTGTAGAAGCTGGGGCCGATATTTTGAACATTTACTATAGTTTTGTTAATTTTTGAATTAGTTATTGTAAATTTTTTAAATAGTTGTTTTTTGCATTGTAATTTTGTTTTTTCTATTGCTTAGTTTTGAAACATTTTGTTAATTAATTTATTTTAAATTTAATTTTAATTTGAAAAGTGGGAAAGAGGGCTTTATTTATCCTGAATTAATTTCCGTCGTTATGGAAATAAATAGTAGGTAGTAAATTGAGTTGCCTACATTTAGGCGCTTCTTAAAGAATCATTGAAAAGCTCTATCCCTGAAAGGAAACACTTTTGACCATACATTTATTAACAAAAAATGTTTACTTCAAGTATACTTTAAGCCCTAGAAGTTTGTCCCTGCAATTCATTAACACCCTGTATATAAGCAAAATATGAAACGGTTTACACAAATAGAAGCAAGTAAAAGATTAAATCTGAACCAGGGTCGGTCCTGTTATGAATACGTTTACACAAAAGGCTTCGTGACGTCTGAATTTGAAGACTCCCCGCTACTGGCTATGATATTTACGGTACGGAACAAAGCATCTACGTAGCCAATAACGGTTGAGTTCACAAAAATAAGTACAGTAATATATTAAATTATTAAGCAACTGGCAACTGAAAGTTGCGTTATTTTATGAATACCATACTGTTTCTATTTTTTACAATTCGAAGCACTTTAAAGAAAGAGAAAAAATCACTGCGAACAGTTTCTACTAATAATGGCAATACATGGATAATTTGTACCTTCGTTTAGTGAAAAAGTTAAAGAAGCACAAGAAGGTTCTCTTTATTTCCTTATTTGACGGGAGGCTCTTCGGCGAAGGAAGATGTGGCAACTCAAACGAAAAATATGGATTTCACAATGTGGCGTAATTTGGATTTTCATTCGGGAAAAGGCAAATCAAAAGTTAGAACAACCAGGCACAAAGATCACAGGCACAAAGTTTTCGGTTGAAACCGTGATAATGTCACATGGTTCAACAGGGTTGATATTTGTCCGCACATAGCAAAATGAGAAGGTGACACCGTCCCTCAGAATATGATTGTATCCTGTTTGTCAATAATACGACTTTTATATATATTTTTAAAAAGGTAGAACCTCGATTGTAAAACTTTAGTTAAATCACAGGATCTCAAGGCGACTTCCTAAGATCCCAAAGACATCATTCTCTGACATGTTTTTGGCAGCGCAGTCGATGTAGACCAAACACAGTTCAGTAATCATATTTCGCGATATCGAAAGATGACCTATAAGCTTTGTTTAGTAATTACAAAGATTCGTTGAATTTTTAAAGGAAACCAAACGAACGTTACAGCTTGGGAAAGTATTACAGAAACGCAGTGTCAATTTTAAACGCACAATGTGTGCTATGGAAGTATTAAAAATATCTAGAAATCGCTTTTACAACATGGAGGCGCAATCATCATAACTCATGCTGGTAACACTCACCTTGTGATACTTCATTGGAAAGCTCTTACAAAATACTATTTAACAGTAGTAAACATTTTTTTTAACTTGATTCGTTTTGGAAAAAATTAGAAATAAAACTCAAGTTCACAATAACAATTTTAAATCAAATTTAAAAATATTAGATTTAATTGTCAAAATAATTTCCATTATTCTCTAGGCAATTGTAAAATCTACTCTAACATTCTCTCCAAACATTTTAGAAGGTTTGTTGCAGAATAGCTTAGAACTCCTGAACTATTCCTTGTCGCAGTTGTGCAACAAATGGAGGCTGAGTTTTATAGTTAACGAATGTAAAAATAAGTCTAATGGGGTCAAATCGGGATATTTTTAAACCATTCCGTTTTTTCAAAACGAATCAGGTAAAAAAATTTAGCTGCTATTGCATAGCATTCTGTAAGAACGGCCATGGGCTAGATGTTAGCGGGTTAGACTTCTGCGCCTAAGGTCCTGGGTTTAACGCCCAGTACAGGAACATCGAACTTTTAACGGCCGTTCTCCCTCGCAAGGCAATGGCAAATCAGCGAGGTATTCTGCCTAGTAAATTTTCTCTGGAGTAGAAGTGTTTACACATCCCATGGTTCGGAGCCGACGTTAAGCTGTATGTCCTCTATGTCTGTGGCACTCTAAACGCGCAACACAGACATAGGAGAGAAGATCGCTACGTCTCGTAAGAGATAAAGCACTCTAAGAAGAACTTTTCGAATTGACAGTATGAATGTGTGAAAAAAAAAGATTTCACTTAATCACAATCAATCAATAAAAACTAAAAACAGGCTGTGTACATGATCAGAAGTAAGAGTATGTAGAATTAGAAGAGAATTATATTGAAGGAAAAACAATCGGAGTAGCAATCTACGAACATTTATTATATTAATAACTAACCAAATAGTTTTTAATATTTGAACGAAACAAAAACAATGAATAATTAACACTTACTATCATCAGAATCTGACACACGGTCAGAAACAGCTGCAGCAATAACGAAGGCAAACACGAGAACCACTTTCATTTTGAAAATATTAAAGTTGAAGTTTTGTTTGTTGATTGAGCTTTATATACCTTAACAATAAAAAATATAGGTTATTTATCTTGTTCACGACGTTCATAGTATATGCAATTTGATGAAATCAAGGGTTTTATGTTGCTATCACGATGAGTACGAATGGTGGAAAAATAAGTGCCGTTATGTACCTATTCTGATTTATAACAAATATTACTAATCAAAGAAGGTGATAACATTGGAAGACGGAGAAAATTGAAATGTATATGTTTTGTTTATTATGTTTGACGCATGCTACTCTGTTAGCTCGTTACAAGCAAATAACCGTTTTCATAACGTTTTCGATAATGATTTTATTCCAAATCTAAAACAAACTTATGATAATTTTCTTAATCTATACTTTTATGGCCAAAATTGTGCGTTACTACTTAACGACCAATAATAAATTTATTTTATATTAATATAATAATAAAAGCATTATCAAAAACGATTTTGCTTTTAACGAACTAATAGTTGTGTTTCCAACATATTGAATGCCAGCAATACATTTCATCCATCAATCGTCTTTTAATTTCCAGCTTAAAATTATTATAGAAATTGTTTTATTCATTTACAGTAATTAAAACTACTTTGTTTCATTAAGTTGTCATTACTTTAAACACGCAAAGGTTACTGACACTCGTTTAACATAATATCCCCTCTGTAACGATAAAATAATAATTTAAAGAAATATGTGATTGCTATACGGTAAAAGAGATGAAGCTAGTTTGAACTGAAACCATAAATTTCTGTCTGATTATCTTAAGCCTACGAGCGTACTTTACATCTAAATAGAACACCCTACCACATTTCAGACCATAAAGTCTCCGGCCGAAGCCTTCGCCGAAAAACACAGGAAAAGTTGCTCTAGCCTCATTGCGATAGCTAACTACACTAATGTATGACTCGGAAAACTTCTAGCGACTGCGGTTACAGACCTCATCGTTGTGAAAGGCTCTTTTATCCTCCATATCATAATTGGTCTTAACCTTTTACTGACATACCCAACGTATTGTTTCTGTTTGTCCGAATTTCTGTTTCAACCGCCCGATAAACAATCACCTAGAATTCGTCGAGTTGAAAAATTGATAAACTTTGTGTTGTGGAGCACAAACTACAGAAATTTTAGCAAAGATAGTAGGACCACTATCACAGGTATAAGTGTACCTTGATTCGTTTTCTACGAACAAATCTACCTGTGATTATATGTCAGTCATAAAGTTTACCCTAGATGTTATCGAAATTATCGAATTAGGTGAATTATAGTATAGCGTTTTAAATTTTAATTTGTATTTATTATTTAATAAAGTGTTAGGGTCGACCTTACGGGGGTCGAATAAAAACTACTGAAGGTCACATTTAAATACAGTTGCAGCGTTTCTGCATTTCATTTATGCAGTTCCTGGGTAAACAAACAGCGGATGCAATCAGAACTCACTAGCGGCGACAGACAGGTGACATGTACAGATAATATAACACAGACTTACTGATCTGTCAATAAATATTGGGCATTTGTACTCACCGACGGTCCTCCAGCCCCCTACCGTGGCTGCTGTGGCCGCAGTCACTCGCAATCTTAGAGCAATTACGACAATTATACATATCTTCCGGTGCACCAATCCTCCAGAGGCATCCAGGCTAGAAATAAGTACACAGCCAGTCACACTGTTATTCACAGGAGGCGGGGGGGGGGGGCTCAGTTCCACATGCGAAGGAGAGAGTATCATTAGTGTCCACACCTCCGCGTAAAAGTCAGTCGATGCCATCCTGACATTAATGTCGCATGGATAATAATAATAATAATAATAATAGTTCGACGTAGGCACATTTACTATGCGACCTCTGCCGACTGACTACCTTCTGAATGATTGCTAGTGGAATAATGATTAATCATGCCACACACCTTATCTACTCATATAGCTACTTATATTCACTACGCTACTGTTTCCAACAACTAATTACATAGACACACCAATCTTGTATAACAACAATAATAGGAACCAATGCTTGTAAACCACAATTAATACCAAGTAGATAATAGGTAACCATTTGACGCTTCACGGGATATAAACCATATATAATAATAAGTAGATAACACGCAACTATTCGGGTACACATATAACCCTTCATTGGGTATAAACCATAACCTTGCCAGGGACGCCACTGTTTATATCAGCCGATATTGCCATTGCAGCCCATTTTTATATATAATCACATAAATGGTAACACTAAATTCGCACCTCGCCTCAGCTTAGAGAATACTCGCATCGCAATCAGTTAGTAGGTTCGCAAACGCTATTAATTAGTTATTACGCCAAAGATAAGCAAGCTTATGGCTAGCTACCAATAACACTGTCCCATGTAGACTGCCGCCGCTGACCCCTCTCAAGACTCCGCCACAAGGACTTTCCTTCAATTTTTTACAATTTTTCCCGCAGTTATAGTGTTGAGAGAAGTTACGTATATTTTAGCAAATATTTATCTGTTGAACGCACATTTAAGTAATACACAGTTACACACATCAGGCAAAAACCGTTGCCTAACAAAAGTAATTTGGGAGCACCAGAAAACTCTCAAAAAAAAACGTCCCTGTGTTTCTCGTGTTGTTCATTCTATTAAGAGTAGACTGTTTTTTTTTTGTTAATAAATTTCTGCTTTACTTTTAAAACGCATATGACTAATAAGTAAACTCATTATTAAAAATGTAAACAGAGAATTATAAATAATAAATGTATGAATAATATTGTTGCGATTGATTAAACTATTTCTTGTAAGTAAATAACATAAAATGATACAGTAAGAAGTGGAAAAATTGTAAACATATAGACAATATATCTACGGATTAAAGATATAAAGCGGCTGTATATGGTATAATCCGCGTTCATATAATGTTCCTTAGATTTTTATTCGTTAGACACTAAACTGAGCGAAAATTCTTTGTGTACCTACTAAGGGAAAAAAGTTGTTCTCGTGAACTTGAATAAATAAACGTCGATCCGATATTCATCTTTGGAGAAAGCGTTGTCTATATTCAGCAAAGACGGCAGCGGAGTTTCCACCGCAATATCCGCAAACAGAATGCGTATCTGCATCGTATTTTAGCAAATAATGTAAATTTCATGTAGACCTTTTCAGTGTTACTGTTAATTACGACATACTCAGAGCATTTGCTGTTTTTGCGGTTACTTAAAATGTAAGCAGTTCTATAACACATCAGGGGGGTGCGGGTGTCCCTTACACACTAAACATTCATCCCACATGCACCCTAAACTTAACTAAGCGAAATGCGGTCGCTCCAGCTGGGATTCGAACGACACAGCCGATCAACCACATTTCGCAGTGACCTCGAGTGGCAACGCATTCCCGCACTACTCCACCGAGGCCCCTTGTTAAATTAATCTGCAAAATCCAGTTTAACTGAATTTCAGAGAAAGAAGCGCTTAACAGTTAATTTTAACATTTTTTTTCCCTATTTTGGTGATCATTTTATTATTTCCAAGATCTTTCTACTGTCGTAATGATCTATCAAGGCAACACTAAAAACTACGAGACACTGGTTGAGTATTTCTACTCCAGTATATGAGGGATATTCCTTTAACAAATATCTACGAGTATCTAAAAATATTAGGTACAATCTTATAATAGTCTCCCTTCATAGCACTGCGACGCCTTGTTATGTTCATTTCAAGCTGTGCCGCTTTATTTGAATTGGTCACCATCTAATGACCGCTCCATAGAACTTAAAAACGCAATTTTAATGGCCTTTTTGTATTGACCTCAGTTTTGTTGGTGTTTTCCGTCCTGAAATAATTTATGACCAAGGGAGTCCCAGATTTGTTCAAGGATTTTCTTTGTGAAATGTTTTTCACCGTGCAGACGGAATTTCTAGAAAGCACTTCTCAGAATTAATTTTTTGCTGTATTAGTATTTCAATATTGCTTCCCAAGGGTTTTCCCAAAACCTGCACGTGGTATTCCTTCTAAAATAAAAATTAGGCTGGAGACTGTTCTGCAGCGGGGGGAAAGGCAGTCGAAGCTAGACCCTTAAGAGAGACGGGCGTAATTT
>JABXWE010014243.1:0-27175 GCA_014611495.1 Limonius californicus
GATTACAGTCTCAGTCGAAATTAGCAATTCATCGGTGGATCTGGGATCTGCAATTACTCGTGAAAGATGTTCGATACGGAAAGGTTAATAAGTGAAATAGAGAAACACCCTGCTCTACTATTCACAGACATTCGAACATAACAGAAGAACTTTTCAGGGTATTGTTTATGTTAATTAAATTTTAAATGAAATTGTCCTGTAGATAGTCTGCTCGAAGAATGGGACGTATCCACTAACAACGGTTTCTGTTTCGTTTTTTTCTTTAACGTAAATACAAACTCATTGCAGCAATACAACCTATTTGTACAACATCCATTATGCCACTGACTGTATTAATGACGATATCAACGCTCTCGTGTAGTTGCTAGACGCCGTGGCAGCGTGAAACACGCAGCGATAAATCCGTCCGTGTAGTTTTACCCTTATACTCCAGACTTTATGCTTAAAACGGTAAGAAAGTGAATATAGCATTCTAATTGCGATTACGTATTTAAAAATTACTTGAGATTTTTTTCGCTTTGGAAATAGTTAGTGCTGTCAAATCCGTTACATTTTAAAATCCGGATTTCGGTTTTTAAATTATCCGGTATCAGAATAATCCGGAATCCGCCGGATTTTTACTATCCGAATAAAATCCGTCTTGCAAATCCGTTATCCGATAAATTCATTATCCGGGTTCATCCGGAAAATCCGCTATCCGGATTTATCCGAAGAATCCGATATCCGGATATATCCGAAAAATCCGATATCCGGATTTACCCCAAATAATCCGCTATCCGGATTTTTCTTAAAAATCAAACATTTAAGTAGATCTACATAAATACAGTCTGCATTAATCTGGCATGTAGAATTTGTATGAATATGCAGTTAATTCAGATAAACATAAGAGAAAAATTGTACCCCCCTTCCACTAAATAGTGATGGGTACGACGGAAATGTTAATAAAAGTACACATAAAACATTAAAAATTTAATCCGGATCGACATAAGAAATCCTAATTCCAAATTGATTTTAAAGAAATCCGAAATCCGGATCTCTGTAAGAAATCCGAAATCCGGATTTCCGTGAGAAATCCGAAATCCGGATCTCTGTGAGAAATCCGAATCTCTGTGAGAAATCCGAAATCCGTATCTTAACCTAAAATCCAAAATCCGGATAAATGCGAATACCGGATTTTTAGCTTTCACAAAATCCGGAACTTCGCTTAAAAAAATCCGGATATCCGAAAGTAGAAATAGTAGCAAAGGTTTTGATTTGAAACGTCAAACTTCATGCTTAAAATTTCGACTTCCGTGTTGTGATTTTTCTTCGAAATTCGCATTGAAGATATAAAATTGGAATTTTAAAGATAAATCGTGAATCCCGAGTTGAAATTCCAAATTACGACTTTAAATTCCAAATTTCAAATTCAATGTTGGGACTCTAAACTTCAGCAATTTTAAATTCATATTTCAAATATATTCCAATTTGAGAATTCCAATTCTAAAGTGAATTTTGCCATATTTCGACTTGAACTGTAAGGTAGTAACATGAAGTTCCAAATTTCTGCTTAAAACACCGAATTGTTAAATTCAGTTTTTCTATACTTCCTCTTGGATGTGGAAATTTTGGTCTAGAACTTAAAATCACGAAATCTGAAATGTTAATTTCGGCAAGTATCATAGTCCTAAGTGTATATAATTATGTAATTTTAAAATTCTGTTTCATGTTGTGCCGGTTAGATTTATGCTTGACATTTCCATTTTGCATACCGGATTTGTTTTAGTTTTAAGTCTAAATTGTCGAAATTGGTATTTAAACTATACTTTTAAATATAAAATCTCAAGTTTAGGATGCAAATATATGATCTCGATTGAAAAATTTTTAAATTCGGAATCGACGTTTCGACTTTATACTGGATATTCAGATTTTCAGACCTTACTTTCGAGAGTTTTTGTTAAAGGCGACAAATTTGCTTGATATTCGAAATTTCGAAGTTAAATAAAACTTGAGGTTTTCAGCTGGTCTTGAAAATCTTAACTTTAAGAAAATCTGCGATATTTCAATAGAAATTTCTACAATACATTTGGAAAGCGAAATCAACATGTGGATGCAACTCAAAAGTTTGCCTTTAATTAGATGATATAAAGTTTAACCTTAAAGTAAAAGAATTGAATACTTAAGACTTCAATTTTAAACTTGATTTGGATTTGATCTGCAAAGTTAAGTTTCATACGTAAGATTTCGCCTTCCAATTTGTGATTTTGCCTATAAACTCCCATTGAAATATGAAATTTGAGTTTTGCAGTTAAAGCAAAGGATCCCGTTTCTAAATTTGACTTACGACTTTAAGGTATTTATTGCTATTGCTATTTTCTACTGGAGATCTAGAGTTTGAAGTGAAGTTTAATCCATAGTGACCTCTCTGTTTTGCAATAAATTACAAAAAATGAGGACGTTTTAAATTTTTCGCAATTTGAAAACGGTATATTTTATAATTGATAATCTTAATTAGAATCTACTATATCACATGATGTTTTTGAGTCGTAAACAAACTTGCCTCACCTAGATATTTATGAATGGATTCAATTTATTTAATGCATTTAATTTAAATGGTAATTGCCCACAGTTGAATACTTTAACATTTGAAGCAGTGGTACTTGAAAAATTAGGCTAATCAGAGAAAGATAAATCAAACATTTCTCGGAATTATGCCTAAGCACATACAAAACGCAAATTCTTCCATGATAAATATTAATAAGGCACACAGATAACCTTAAACGACATTCGACGACCTTTGTGTTACTTCTCGTGAAATATTTGCATTATTGGCCCGGATTTTGGAGAGTCGCACTTCTCGAACCATCGTATTTGTGAGAAATCTTTATTTACAGCCATGTAAACAATTTTCTCTTTATTTAATCAGCAACAAATGGGAGCTTAATTGCAATCCAACAAATAAGCTTAGTTTAGGAATTCAGTAAATACCATCAAATATGTTAACGTTGAATCGTGTGTTAGTTTGATTACGTAGTACAAATTAACCATTTCGCATCGTTTGAACCACTTAATGGCATGCACACCTGGATAAACTCCTCTAGTACAATTAATTGTAATTCGTGGCATGTCATTAATAGAAGATGGTGGTTAACAAGAGTTGCGTAAACTTGACAATGAAATATATTAACTTAACTGCGCATTTAGATTACAGGAATGTAGATACAATCAGCGGGCATGTGCATCGTTTAAACTAATATACCGTGGGTATATACCGTGTAGGTATTACTGTTTGACATTGAACAGGTACTTCCGTACAGCTTTGCGGTTTACTGTAATTTATAGGCATGTCCAGCTGTCAATAACGTCAAGAACGGCTTTTCAGATTGCTGAAACGGATGTATCAAAAAAAACCTGTAAAGCTTTTATGTCATATTACGTTATAACTAACTTCTGTAGATTTCTAATAGGATTAAACTGACTACAAAGAATTGCGTTTCTTCCTCGTTCTTGAACATTTATAATAATTGGCCTTTAAAGATAGATTAAAGAATGGCTAAACATGCAAGGTGACCGCTTGCACGCCACGCATACTATTATGCATCAACTTAAACCTCGAAATAAGAATCAGAATGGTTTCGTTGTAGTGAAGAAGAAATTACAGAATCATTATATTATGTAAGTATGTCCCTTATAGTATGAAACAGGGAAAGACGTTTTTCGCTTCTTACAGTAACTGTTAGGGTCAACCATATGGGCAACGTATAAAAATTTAATTTAAAATTATAATTATCTAAGGTTGTAGGGCTTCTGCACTTCATTTATGGAGTTATTGCGGATGCGATCAGAACACACTGGCGGCGACAGGCAGGTGACATGCACAGACTTACTGATCTATCAATAAATATTGAGCAGTTGTACCCACCGGGGCTCCTCCAACACTCTATGCCTGGATTGGGATCGAACAAGATACTGATACTCATCTACCGGCTAGCTCATGTGGCAGCAGGCAGTGGCAATCGTAGATAAATCACTAAAGTTATTCATATCTTCTGGTGCACCAAGCCTCCAGAGGGAACTCTGCAAACTGGACTATGTCCAGCCAGTCACTCTGTTACTCACAGGAGTCGCGGGGGGACATCCCCTTAGCATGTGATAGGGAAAATTAAATCTTAGTTGGCTAATCGCCCACGTAAAAATCATTCATACTAATAATAATTCGACGCAGGCACCTTTACGAGACCGACTCTGCCAGCTGACTACCATTCGAATGATAGGTTTAGAATGATTAAACATGCCACGCTTACTACTTACTACTTACACAGCTAATTGTACTCATTGCGCTACTGCTTATAACAGTTACGTACGTAGATACACCAATCTTGTATAATAACAGTAATAGGATCGAGTGCGTGTAAACCACAACCAACCATTCGGGTAAATATATATCATGCTGCATAGGGTATATACCATAATCTCACCAGCGCATTGTATGTATAGGTACATATGTACATGTATATATGTATATATATATATATATCTCTGTACATATCTATGTATATATATATATATATCTATTAGGGCCGAGCTTACGGGGGGGGGGGCGTATAAAAACTACTGAATTAAATTTAAATACGGTTGGTTGGTTGGTTTGGTTTCAACAGTGAATGCGATCAGAACTCAACAGCGCCGACAGGCACATGACATGCAACAGATTATAAAACGCAGACTAACTGATCTTTCAATAAATATTGGGCAATGTACTCACCGGGAGTCCTCCAGCCGACTTCCCCTGCATTGGGAATCAAACAACATACGGGTGCTCATCTACCGGCTAGCTGCTGTAGCGGCAGGCAGTCCTAATCATAGAGTAATGACTACAATTATGCATGTCTTCTGGTGCACTTATCCTCCAGAGGGAGCTCTGCTACTGGACTATGTCCAGCCAGACACTCTGTTATTCACAGGGACTCCCAGGAGAACACTCCCCCTCAGCACCACATTCCAAGAGAGCAGTACGATTAGCGACCTTTTCCCCTCGTAAAAGTGAGCCTATACTCTCTTGGCACTAATGTAACATTCATAGTAATGATAATAATTCAAACTAGGCGCCTTCACTAGGCCACCTCTGCTAGCTGACTACCTTCCCCAACCATGGCTAGGTGAATAATGACTACGCATGCAAGCAAACACATTATCTACTCATATAAGTATGCTATCACTACGTTACTGTTTCAACAACTAGTTGCGTAGACACACGAATCTTGTACAATAACAATAATACGACACAGTACTTGTAAGTACATGCAATAGCAAGTAGATAATACGCAACCATTGGGTAAATATATATTCAGTCACAAATACACTTCATGGGATATAAATCGTAACCTCGCCAGCAACGCCACTGATTATATTTGTTGATATTGCAATTGCAGCACATATTAATAAATAAACACATACGTGGTAACACTAAATTCGCACCCTGCCTCTGCATCGCAATCAGTTAGTAGGTTCGCAAATGATATTAATTAGTTACCTACTATGCCAAAATATGCAAACTGGCGCCTAGCTACCAATAACACTGTTTTCGGTAGACTGTCGATGCTAGAAGGTCTTAACACTCTGCTACCCCTTTTACCCTTCAGATTTCAAGAACTCCTTGTTCTGCCCGGCCTCTCGTACAAACCTTTTTAATATTTATCGGATGTTGTTAAGAGTCAAGAGAAGCTACGTATACTTTTTCAAATATTTATTTGTGGAACTTATATTCATGTAACATTCATAATAGATAAATAATACATACATAATAGACTTAACTTAAAAGAATTAACATGGTTATAAATTATTATTATTATTATTATCGTGATCCTCGTTTGTACCGCTTGCGCAGTGTCAAGGCGGTGCGCGGCAAGGCTAAGCTAGTTTGTGCTATGCACAACAGGGCCCCGCCTCTGCGGGTTACCGTGTTGGTGCGAAACCATGCTTGACCTGTTGTGTGTGAATGTTTTTTGTTTATGGTCTTGATACTCCTCTAATGCGACCGTAATTCGAGGAGTGCCATTAATTTGATCCCCAATGGCAAATGGAGACCGGGACCCAGTACCGATCCCCCAGGGAATTAGAAAAATTTCCGACCCTGGGGAGATTCGAACCGGGAAGCGTTTGGACTATTACATCCAAACCTTGGCCCTCTACCACTGAGCCATCCCCTTCCTTTAACATGGTTATAAATAAAGACAAAAATTCTACCACGAAGACACATTTCTGTAATATTAATTCAACTAATCTATCAATTTTTTCATATTATTATAATTATGACATTGAAACCTTAATATGTCTTAGATTGTCACTAAAAATATCTATAAATACAAACAAGGAGGTGATGTAGAAAAAAAAGTTGACGATAGAGTGGGATATAACACTCTTGAGTTTTTAAGCATCCGATTGTTTTTTTAATATTGTGCAAGACTAAATCTCCAAAAATAATATCTATTGCACAATCCCACTGCAAAGAATTAGAAACTAATGTAGGGTTTGACATGTATGTAAAATTGAAAGCGTTGGAAGTATTAAACTAACATCTGTGTGGTATGATTAAAATAGCTCTTTATGCGGTTTGTTTATTAATATAGAAACTTCAATAAATATTTATGTTTATTAAAAAGCCGCAGTAATTTGATTCTGCCGGGCGTTTAGTTATTTATTTAAAATAA
Organism: Limonius californicus; assembly: GCA_014611495.1. NCBI lineage: Eukaryota > Metazoa > Arthropoda > Insecta > Coleoptera > Elateridae > Limonius > Limonius californicus. The sequence continues at coordinate 6,690 of JABXWE010014243.1, forward strand.
ACATAAATATTTACTTAATAGATAAGTAACTGCGGTTTTTCGATCACGCTTTGTAACTTCTTTAATCTGAACTTTTACAATATTCATAAAAGGTAGCCGAAGCCCGTTAGAAAGATTATAAATTAACAAGGACAATGTTAAATATATTTCAATTCTTTATTTCGGTGATATATCGAAAGAACTGCTAAAATTATTATAAAAACAAGTACACTTGAAGTAATTTATGAAACAACAAAAAACTTTTTCAACGCCTTATTCAACGCAAAAGATAGAGCTAAGGATGTGCTAAACTCAGGGATTTACAAATTAAACTGTCCACAGTGTAATTCTGTATACACAGGTCAGACAACTAGAAATTTTGATACCAGATGCATACAAATACAAATAGGTACCCAGAAAAATCTAACCACGCTAAACACTTATCAGAATACAACCAAGCATTGACATAAAATAATAGAATAACATTTCTATGCTTCTGTGATGATAAACGTAAAGTAGATTGAGGCCTTTCAAGTTCACAAACGCACTTTATCAACGAATGAGCAAATTGAACTCGTGAATTCTCCGCTATTGGAAGTTTTTAAATAGAAAACCAGGGTCAAACTTGAAATTTAGATCCCGTGTGTTGTTTCCGTAACTAGCAATGTTTACAATATTAATAATTGCTTTTGAAAATGACGTGCTAAATATCGAAATTGTGATAATTATTATTTTTAAAATACCTATACATTAGAATTGATTTTGAAATTATTGTGTTAGTTCAAAGCTTTTGAAATGCAAAAATATTATTTTTAGAAGTAATCAACGAAGTAATATCATTTAATATACTTCAAGGTACCTATATCATTAGTAACTACAGTTACACGAAGACACCTTGAAAAGAGTTTAACATATTCGCTATTGTATATACTTCAAGGTCATAGTTATTGAAGCTGCCTGAACACTCCTTGATACAATTTGGAAATTATTTAGTAGAAATATGTAGCTCGTAGTCAGTTACTACTATTGCTTGATTGCCTAGCTTCGTTGAAATTCGTATTCATTAATAATTCAAAATATTGGCAATTTGAACAAGTTATTTTATTCTGTGCCTTATATGTATTTTACCAAATGATATCTCATTTTCAAAAGCAATATAAACATTTTCAGATGACAGCACACTAGATTGAACTTAGCTCTAGTCTGCTGTTACAAATATTCCACTGGTGGGAAATTTATGAGCTGAATTTGCTCATTACTAAATGGTACAGATACAAAGAACATATACGCTAGTCTAAGCACAAACCCTCCGAAAACTGTATCTACGCTCACCACCTGTTAGAACAGAACCATCTACTGATATCGAATGATCTGCTAACATTTTTACACTTCTGCGACAATCAACATAATATTGATATAATATTTGGCTCTTCAAAATAGGAATAAAGTAAGTACAAAATAAAATAGAACCTGTTGAAATTGTGAATGTTCTGAATTATTAGTTACTATTATGATTTTAAAACCCAGATATTGTGAAACGACTTTAGCTATCATAAAATTATAATACGCATTAGAAAATTATTTGGATAAATAATATTGGAATTTCGTTTAATATTTGGAAGTTATTACGAAATTTGTAAATTATATAATTATACATATGTCAAAGTAATTACACTAAAACCATTTTACGAGCACAAACATACTGGAAATAATTACAAATTTCATATAATTATAAGTACTTTATGATCACTCAGTATAAAGTTATCGACGTTACGGATCTTGAACGGACGAATGGAGCCCAGGACTTTTCAGGACAAGTATATTATACATATTTACAAATTTCTGTCCGTAACTTCGCATATCTCAAAGTTTCTCTGTATAAGGTTATTTAACTGTCATCTGTTTAAAATGACCTCGAACTTCATATAATTGTGTATTTGTTCGTGCTTTAACCTCGAGCTGTTTTGCAAAATAATGACTAGGTGACTGAAGTTCATACAACAGTATGTTTTGAAGTGACTTTTAATGATATGTTAAAAACGTCAATGCAACTCTATGCGAAGTTATTGAAAGTAAGGGATGCTGAGTTGAAACGATTCAATGTGTACGTATTTCAAGGTCACTATGTGCAATGATAGTCAACTTTAGAAATATCTAATATGCTATAATTTGCTTATGTATGCTTATAGTTTAAGCTTATAGTTTTAGGGATTTGCAGTTACTAAATCCGAAGATGCTAATAGTAACAAATATATATTTCAAGGTCATTCTGTACATAATTACCAAAGATACGTTAATATATCTTCAACAACACATTGAACATGGAAATACGAATAAGTACTTGTAGATATGCATAATACGTATTTCGAGGTCATTCTCCACACAACTACTAAAACTGTGCAAATATAGTTTATACTGATCTTGCAATTTAAAATTCATAAGAGGCCACTCAAAGCCAAACTATGAAATCTGTACGAAGATATGTCGAAACAGAGCAAAATATTTCAAGGTCGATCTGTATAAAGTTTTTGCAGGTGCGTAAATACAACCTGCAGCATAGAATTATTGAAGCTACATTGGAGATATTTGGAAAAAACATTACAATTTCTACAACTAAACTATTTCAATATCACTTAATACGAAATTATTACAGCTAGATCTAAGTGGCAGTGAGATTCGAAAATATATCTGTATATTGAGAATAATTTATTAGTAATTACATTTATGCAAAAATCATTGTTTCAGAACGAAACATTAAATCATGTTAAGCTGCTATAATTTAAGACAACTTAAACATAGAGAAAGGACTGATAAAACCATACCACGCAACCAGACACTCTTGTTTATACAGTACTCCTTACAATGGAAGTCGTATAATTCACATAATGTTACATATGTAAATTAAAACAAGAGACATTTTTCATACTACATTTTATAGATAATTCACCAATCCATTACGTAAAATTAAAAGGGAACTGGATGCAACTAGAATAAATTCATATCAGCACTATATTAGTACCTTTGAACCAGGAGATCCAGAAATGTGGAAAACTACCAGAAAAATGTTACGAACGCCTCAAGAACTTCCAACAATCAACGCTAACAACGAAACGCTTGTGACAGATGAAGAAAAATGCACTGGTTTCGCAAACCATCTGGAAGCTACATTTACTCCCTTAAACTACAGCACACCAACGTTCGCAAACTATATAATAAACTACACAGAAACCCACCTTCCAATTCCAAACAATAACATTGCACCTACTAGTCCAAATGAACTGTCTGAAATCATTAAATTCCTACCAACCAAAAAATCTCCTGGCCCGGATGGAATATCAAATAGGATGCTCATATTCTTACCTTGAAAATTTCTAGTATACCTCTCAAGCCTATTCAATGCGTGCTTAAGGTTGGGCTACTTCCCAATTAAGTGGAAATATGCCCACGTACTCATGTTTCCCAAACCAGGAAAGTGCAAAAATGACATCTCGAGCTACAGACCTATCAGCCTTTTGTCAACACTATCTAAATTATTAGAAAAAATAATATTGATAAGACTAAATGACCAAGTTGGAAATTTAAACATTATACCATCATTCCAGTTCGGATTCAGACGCGGCCATTCCACCTGTCATCAACTCCAACGAATCAGACCTCATCGAAGAAGGGTTCGAGCGAAAGAAATACACAACGGCGATGTTCCTCGATATCTCTCAAGCGTTTGACCGAGTGTGGATCCACTTGCTTAAATATAAACTTCTACGACTCGACTTACCTGAATACTTGAAAGCAACATTATTCTCCTTCCTTGACAACCGTAGCTTCGCTGTTAAAATCCACGACGAAATTTCCGAAACTAAGAAAATCCGAGCAGGCGTACCTGAAGGTAGTATTCTAGGACTTATCCTGTTCAATGTCTACATGCACGATGTTCCACCAACTAAAGTAAACCTAGCGATGTTTGCGGACGACACAGATCTTTTGACACAAGAGGAAAATCTAGCCGAAGCCATAAGTCAGCTTCAGATAGCTACCAACACAATTTGCAAATAGTTTAAACAATGGAATCTCAAAATTAATAACAGTAAATGTGTAGTGAAAATCTACACTCTGAGAAAAATTCACAACTCTCCTTTGATGATAGTAAATGGAACTCCCATACAATGGAAATCAAAAGAAGAAGCTGCAAAATATCTCGCAGTTCACCTTGACACCCGATTATCCTGGAATTACTATATTCTCCAGAAATTAAACCTAGAATATGCCTGATTAAAGCAGTTGTATCCCATTATCAATAGAAAATCAAACCTCAAAACTGACTGTATCTTAATTCTTTATAAATCCTTAATTCGATCCTTGGTGATGTATGCAAGCATGGTATGGGGGAACCCATCCAAGTCAAACCTTAATAAAATCCAAGTACTCCAGAACAAAGTGCTTACGATAGCGCTTGATGCACCCTGGTTTATTTCAAACAACCAACTTCACCGAGAGTTGAAAATGGACACAATTGAAGAACACATAAAAAAAGTAACCATCAACTTCCATGCCAATATACAAAGCTGCGAAAGTGCCGATCTATATCAACTAAGACGTAAACATATTCAAACGAGGCTAAAACGACAACTACCGCAAAATATATATTTAACAAGCAGTGACAGTGAAAATGATTAAAACGTATTAGTAGCATTTGTTAAAACCAAGCCAATTCTTCCTCAACCCAGCAAAATTCTAAGAGGTGACGATGTACCCTCCACGATACTCCGACATTCATGTACCTTGTAATCCCGCCATGAATAACAAATTGTATTTGTTGAGCTGGTTTAAATAAACAATAAAAAGAAAGATAATTCACTATAAGGTCATAAAGTTACAGAAAGCTATTGAAAACTTACCTTGAAAGTATGTGTTTTCCCATGTAACTAGGTACAGTATTATTGGGCCCTTCTTAAAAAACTATTATTTGCGAACTACGTTAATCCGCTGTAGTTATTGTATATTGGTATAATTCATGAATCCCTAATAATTTAGAATTTCCATTTTAAGACGGGTAGGGTTGCAATTATTTGCAAAAGTTTCATTCGTTTGTAGTCGTTTGCAGTAGTCAACATGCCAGAAGTGTGTAGCTCCAAAGACGACTTAATTGGGAGGTGGCTGAAAGCCTGTACGTGTTTTAAATACGATGGAACTGTTGTGTTTTGTATTGTTTGTGAAAAGTAGGTATGCATGACTTCTACAGTCGTTAGTGTTAGTACATTTCCAACTTGAAAATTAAAGGATTTGAAATCAGTGTATCTTTTCTAATAATTGCAAAAAAATTGTGTATAGAACGCGTCAAAACAAGTGGGTGCTCTATTCGACTTGACGTTTAGTAGACTCACATGCGTTTTTCTTCCACTTGATATAGAACTATTGAATAACTTAGTGGCAGAAGAATTTCAAACTTAACATTTTTCTAGATAAAAATAAGCAAATATTTTTAATTAAATCAACATATCAACAAGGGTCCACATCACAAATAAAAAATGAAAACCGACCAACAAAAGAACTATTGTTTAATTATGTGAGCAAAACTAAAAATGTTAGTAACTTCAATCAAGGTCTGTGCAAAATGAATGTTATCGTGCAATAATCCATTTCGCAATTTGGACAAACTAGAGTTTACAGATTTTTTTAGAGAAATACGCAAAAGAAAATTAGTTCCTTGCCGAACAGCTCCCAGATCGTGCGTTCCAATATTCTATGAAGAGGGTATTCAAAAAATCAGGGAGGTCATTTCGAACAATTACATCTGGTTTAGTGTCGACGAAACGACTGATGAAGAGGAAGATACGCTGCACTATTTGTTGTTTGGTAACCTTTCTTACAGTTAGTTATTTAGTTGCTGTTAAGCAATTAGAAGAAACAAATCATGTAACAATTTCACTTTTGTTAATGATATCCTTGCGTTTTTATATTTACTGAACCAAATACCCTTCTTCTTCTCCTTCTTCTGTATATAGACCAAATAGGCCTGTTAATTACCTACAACAGAGTAGGTTCTGTGAACCCTCTTTGCACGTACGCCGGGCAGGAGGCTAACCTATCCCGTCGAACAGAGAAGAGAAGTGCCACTACAAGGTTTACGATTGTCAACGATGATTGTATGACAACCGAGAACCAAACACCCAAAGATCGTATTTTATATATGGTAACTGATGGTGAAGTGTATATGGTAAAAGCAGGTCAAAATCTGAACATATTTTGCCAAATATAATTCACAATACTTGTTAAGCACATGCGCTCCATCGGGTTGCTGAAGCAGTTCGGGTTGAGTTTCCATTGGTGAATCAATTAATAAGCAATGGAAAAAGTATTCCTTAAAGAACCGTTTCGCGTCCAAGCTTACGACGAACAACTGAAATATCTTGCTCTGCCACCTCAACCAGTCCTTACTAGATGGGGAACTTTGATAAAAGCAGCTCTGTTTTATTGGGAAAATTTTGTTGTTTTGAAGACATAGTTAATTCTTTCGAGGCAGATTCCGCCCAAAGTGTAGCAGACTGTCAAGAAGTTTTGCCAGCTCCAGAGTTATTGTCTCAGCTATCTTTCATAAAAGCATACTTTTCAGATATCCCCACCATTATTACGAAATTGAATCTCAAAATTTGCTTCCTACGGACAAATTGGACAATTTAATTAAATAAAATTCTGGCCTTTCAACTACAACATCTATTAGAGACATTTTAAATGGTCAGTTTACAAATGACGTTGCCAAAACAAATTTTACTGTTCACACTGCTGAGATATTTAAATATTGTCCTATTACATCTGGTGACGTAGAAAGAAGCTTTTCAAGTTACAAATGCATATTAGAAAATAAGCGCCGTAATTTACTTATAGAGACAATTGAAAAACATATTATGTATTGTATCAATTTGTAAATTTTATCATTTTTATTGTGTGCTGTATTTTTTTGAGTTCTATGGGTTGTAATCATTAATAAACAATAACTGAAAAAATTAAGAGGTTCTTTAATGATCCTAATAAAAGTAATATTTGTTAGTGCATATATGGTATTGATAAATGATATGTTATTGCATGTTGAGTGCATATATCTTAACTTTTTTGTTGCATATTTTAATGCATATATGCACTATTTTTGCCGCATATCTGCCCATCTCTAGCTTATTAATCTGTTGGAAAATATATTAAACCATTTCGATATTCCATGGTATGGAAGCTACACTAAAAAATGTTGAACGCGACTTGGCAAGGTAGGGAAATTTCTAAAATACTACCTGAATTTGTATTTTAATATGCATTGCTATGTGAACTTTACAATTACTTTCATAATTTGTGTTTCTTGTTCTAACTCTTTTCATCTTAGGCATGAAGGTACTTTCATGGTTTTAAAATGAGATTTTTAAACTCAACACGAAACCTTATGCTTTCGGAAAATAAAAGCTGATTACTGTGTCTATATCATTCATTATCAAATCACACAGTTTATCTAGCCCTCTATTTGTATGTAACATATAAAGCGCTTTTTTTCAATCGCCGTGTATATGATTGAGTTGTTATGTAAATTAGTATACATTACCACATTTTTAAACTAGAAGTCTTCTAATGAACGGTTGTGACTAGCTGAAGATCAAAGCTCATTTGGAGTTGGTTTTGTTGCTAGAGGGTGTCATGCATGAATTCTTGGCATGCTAAGTACGTGAGCGGTCTGTAACCTGCTTGTAAAAGTTACACACCTTGATTTTTAACCCGACACACAATCAAATTTATCCAAACAACTTTTACTTTTTGCAAACGTGTAGCCCACGAATTGTTCGGATATGGGATGTGTGCAGTGCCGTTTTTGCATTAACACAATCACAGTGTTTATTTACATCTGCCCACATATTTACATTCATGGACGGTTGTATTACACGCCGAAGGGCGTTTTATAATTAATAAGTTCACTAGCGTAGTTGTAACTGTGGGTGTACTTATGACGGGCTTGTAAACATGGGGGCTATTGTACTTTGGGGGTTATAGCTGTAAAGCAACATTCCAGAGGGAGTTAGAGGTTTTCATTATTGTGGGCATCTAATTACAAAAATGTATAGGTATATCTGGCCCGAGGCAATAACCTAGTTTATATTTAGCGACATTCCTTTGGGGAAATAAAATTTTCTATATGTTACGGTTGACAGATGACCTTAATCGAATTTAGCAAATGTCATGAACTAAAATTAGATAAAGTTAGCAAAAACTTCTCATTAAGTTCTAATTATAAATAATTAACTGTAGGATACACGGAAAAATGTATTTCTAACCGGTACATGTGTTTGCTCTTAATGATGAAGCGTAAGACTACACGATATACATTTTAATAGCTAAAATTACGTTGTTTTTTCTACAATATATAGGCGCTCTGAGAGTAAGTGATTTCGACGTCAAGGCAATTTAAGATCTGTTTTAGCTTTCATGTGGGAAGTCGTATATTGAATTATTACAAACAATGATTCGTATCCTGATTAAGTATCTGACAATATAAATAAATGTATTTCTCCACAACTTTAATTAAAATGTTTTTTCGGAAAATACACAACAAAATACCAGCCATCACATTTTATTAACAAAATGTATAAGTATTATCAGTTTATACAATTCCAGGGACGCTCACAGGATATATTTTGGGGGGCGGTGCAGCCCTGCGCAGCGGGATAAACAAGCAGCACAACAAATTTTATGAATTAAGGAACGTAGCGTAATTTGTGGCGAAAAGATAAGTAAAGCAGGATTTCGTTTTTATTTATTTAACATTTTTTAAAATTCATCTCCTTCCTTCTGTAAGGATTATTCAAATGCCGAAACTTTTTCCACGACATATACAGGGTGTTTCTAGGAAAGATAAGGGTTGTCAAAATTTGAAATAATACATATTTTTTTTTGTCATACGAGGGTTGCCTTTCATATTTCGGGATTAGAGAAAAAAAAACAAATAAGTATCATCGAAAATGGCTTTATTGTTTTTCAAAATCTTCTCCATGAAGATCAATACACTTTTGCATGCGTGTGAACCAATTTTCGAAGCACTTTTTCCTCTCCGATTGAGGTATCTCCAAAACTGCATTTTGAACGCATCAACCGCTTCTTCAGGTGTCGAAAAACGTTGACCTCGCAATTTATTTTTGATGTTCGGGAATAAAAAGAAGTCATTGGGTGCCAAATCAAGACTATATTGCGGATGACTCATCAAATCGACGTTTTGAGTGCTGAAAAAGTCACTTGTTCGAGCCGATGTGGGAGAGCTCGCATTGTCGTGGTGGAGAATGATCCGTCTTCGGCGGTTGGCTTTCCTTATTTCTCCGAAGACTTATGGCAAACAAATGGTTGTGTACCATTCAGAATTGACCGTTCTACGTTGCACCAATGGTACGGTTGAGACATGTCCAGTTTTTCCGAAAAAACAGGCGACCATTTGTTTCGAAGTGCTTCGAGCACGAACGACTTTTGTTGGGTTTGGCTCGCTTTGGACGACCCATCCGGTCGACTGCTGTTTACTTTCGAGCTCATATGCGCAGATACACGGTTGGTCACCTGTCACGATGTAATACACATGTTTTAAAGCACCGCTATCTAATTTTTCCAGCATTTCTTGCGACCAATTGACACGAGCTTGTTTTTGAGCGATTGTTAAATTATGTGGGATCCAACGCGAACAAATCATTTTTACGGCCACATGTTCAGGCAATATTGAATATATGCTAGTCCTAGTAATGTCCAAGGATACCTGAATCTCACGATAAATCACATGACGATCTTGTAGTATCAGTTCACACACCGCATCAATGTTTTTCGGAACAACAACCGATTTTGGACGGCCTTCAACAAATTCATCGTTGAGCGAACTAAGGCCATGATTGAATTCTGTAAACCATTGACAAACACCGGTCTTTGATGGTGCTTCATCGCCAAAAATTGAATTAAGTTCATCGATGCACTGCTGTTGAGTTAATCCACTTCGAAAGTTGTAAAAAATAATCGCACGAAAATGTTCACGATTTAATAGGCTCATACGTCAAAACGTTCTGAGTACGTATACTGTCAAAAATGTCAAACTTTACGATAGAGACGTCAGTTGCCACATGGCATCACTAGGGTTGCCCAATCCCGAAATATAAAAGGCAACCCTCGTATCTTCTAGGAAAATGAAGCAAATCAAATAAAATGTTACATGCGCACCTCCCTTGTATAGAGATATTTTTTATGTTATGTTTATGTTATATTCATTCAAATGTGACACATCAGTGGCATACAATGGGGTTAAATTGAGTTGTTTAAAATTGTTTCCCATTTTTCAAAATCCTCATTCAATTTGGAACAAGACGCGCTGTTATAGATCTCAGATTAAGGTCCTAATTTCAGATATATTAGCCTTTTTTTCAGAAACATGCAAACCCGCTATGGAACAAAAATTATTTTGAGTTGTCCATGGAAATACTAACATAATTATTCGAATGTCATTTGTACCTCTCATTCAGTGCGGGTTGAAATTGTGATATTAAAGCAAAAATGCCTAGATATACTGAGTATGCGGACATGCACTTTGTATAATGGTTTCTGCAATCGCAGTTCTCATGTAGTAGTTCAGAGAAATTACCTGCAATTAGCTTAGGCAAAGCCAAGAAATGTTGGGAAATACATTAATTCGACGTTGTCGTTATCGATGTGTTGAAAAGGGTGGCTTGACCATCTCCTTTGAACTTCGTGTGTCTTGTTTGGTAATTTACCATATAAAATATCTTGAAACCATTAGCATAAGTTTGTTTGCTTTGCCAATATCTCTGAAACTAGGATCTTAACTTAAGATCTTATTTCAAATTGAATGAGGCTTTTGAAAAATAGGGAAAAAATTGACACAACTCAGTGGCATACTACGTTAATAACAAAGAATTCCGATATAACCCCATTGCGCACCACTGGTGCATCACATTTTAATGCACATATCTTTAGAAAATAACGCTACACAAGGACGTTACCAAATTTTGTTAGTTTGCTCCAGTTTTCTAGTAAATACGAGGCTTGTTCAACTGAAACACATCTTTGATTAACTTAGCCTTGAAAATAAATGCAATAATTCAAACGAGAGTAAGGTATACGTCGGTTAGTATAACAATGGGGTAGGTGCCTTAACTGTGACGGTATTTATTTGTAAGTAAATTGTTGAATAAATTATTTATAAAGCAAAAAAAGGTTTCGATGTAACACACCTCGTATAACAGAAGAATGATTTATTTTTGTAAACTTTGACAACCTGTATCTTTCTTAGAAAGCTCGTGAGAGACATATGTCATATTCCTGATCAGGAGAATAGTTTCCCGAAGTATTCAAGATTAAAACTGAAACACCCTGTATTTACTAAAATCTAAAGATGAAAAATAAATTTTCATCATATTTGATTAGCAAGTAGGTCAATACGTCATTGTTTTCTTAGCAGTAAGTGACACTTTACATTGTAGTGCTCGTCGTCATGACAAACTTAACTTAATATTTCGATTCAAGCCAAGGGTTAAAAAGTAAATTCCAATAACAAATCCCGATGATATTAACTTTATTTGTAACAGAACCAGAAATTGAGCCAAATACCAGAACACTTATTAGTGGAAGAACTACACATACAGATAAAGGACGCTATTATAGACGCCACGTTCGAAGTTCTGGTTGAAAAACAAAATAAAGAAACAAAAAGACACAGTTACTGGTATAATGAAGAACTGGGACAATTAATTAAAGAGAAAAAGGAGATATATAATATATAGTTGGCAACTCGTGATGTTAAACACAAAGAGCCTTATCAAGATATGAATAGACAAGTAAAGAGAGAAGTAACGAAGGCAAAAAACGAATCCTGGGTAGCAAAATGTGAACATATTGGATAACACCTAGGAATAACAAAAAGTCAAAACGCATGGCGAGCCCTCAAATGCCTAAGAACGAAAACACAAAAAAAAAATAAACTCCAGTCTATCGACGTACACCAGTGGGAAAAATATTATGAAGACCTATTAACAGAAAAAAGAAAAGACCATAAATATTCTAATAGAAATAAAGAACAAGAAAGATTAGGATCAATTGCCTTAGAACCAATAACAGTGGAGGCAATGAAGAAAGTCTTAAAAACAACAAAAAATTGAAGAGCTCCAGTACCCGGAGCTGTTCATGTGGAACTTATAAAAAATCGCCTAGACGTATTATTAGAACTTATGTTTGTATTGTTTAACAAGTGTTTAGAACAACAGGAAGTTCCAGAATAATGGAAGATAGCTTATATAATCAACATCTATAAGAAGGGCGACAAGGAAGAATGTTCCAAATACAGAAGTATCAGTATTCTGGATTGTATGGAAAACTTTATGGTAAAAGTATTAAAGAAAAAATCGAAAACGAATTTTTGAGATTAGGAAGAGCAAAGCAAATTCCAGGCAGGTCGTTCTTGCATGGACAACATCTTTTGCATTAAACAACTATTCTAGGAATGGGCAGCACGCGAAACAGAAACACATATGATTTTTATAGGCTTGCAGAAAGCGTACGACGGTGTACCCCTTATTAAACTCTGGGAAGCAATGACAAAAGGTCATATAACTGACACCCTGCTTGGAGCGTTTAACGCCTTGTATAGGGATATGTCAGCGAAGATAAAAGTCGGAAATAGGCTAAGTAACGCTATAGAGATGACAAAGGGATTAGGGTAAGGTTGTTGTATTTCCCCAACCATGTTCAAAATTTATAAAAAGTGGCGCTGGAGAAATGGCGACAGAAATGTGAACCAATGGGATTGCGTATTGGGGAAAATACTCTGTATACGTTACACTTCGCAGATGACCAAGTGATTCTTGCAGAAGATCAAGACGACGCTCATTACATGTTAAGAAAACTGAGAGATGAGTATGAAAAGTGGGGATTATCAATTAACCTAGAGAAGAAAGAATACCTACTTAGTTGTTGGTGGTACAGCAGAAGAATTAGAACTTGGCAAAGACAAGGTTAATCCATGCACAAACTCTAAGTACCTGGGAGTCAAAATCACTACCCAACCAGATAACAAAGAAGAAATAAAATCACGAATAGGACGAGGAAGAACTGCTATAAGGCAACCAAATGGTGTACTTTGGAATAGAAAAATAATAAAAGATGTGAAAAGAAGAATTAATAAAACAATAATTGAAAGTATAAGGACATACGGTTCAGAACTATGGGTAATTATTAAAGAATAAACAAAAACTCAGAGCAATAGAGATGGACTGCTGGAGACGTTGTTGTGGGCGAACACGTTTGGATAGAATTAGAAACGAGTATATCAGCAAAGAAATAGAAGTAGATATTGACATAACAGAATAATTGAAATAAAAAGACTGAGATGGTATGGACATGTGCAGAGAATGTCAGATGAGAGATGGCCAAAACAAATTTGGGAATGGCAACCACATGAACGCAAGAAAAGCCCATGGACTAATATCGCCTAAATCACTGTTTACTTCTACATCGCGTTTCTCATTCTGGAAGTGATGCTATATCGTAGACCTTGTAGATGAACCGGGAGCAGGCTCCTCGGAAATACCGATATTATTATACAAAATTCTGTCTGCGATTTCTAATTTATTTTTGAATTAATCCCAACCATATCTCTCTGCAACGGTTGTGGATTTCCATCCACTGTGTCTCTTCAAGCCGAGTACGTCAATGCAGGTGTTAGCCAGAAAAGTTTCAGTAGTTCTTCTAAAGTATAAGCCGTCGAATTGAGGAATTCCGCGATTCTAGCAGCATATTTTGCAAAACTGTTTCTGCTAAAAAGATGACCGAGAAGCAACTTACGCTTAAAATAAAATACTACTGTAAGAATTTAGTATATGCTTCTGGTAATTTTCAAAATCGTAAATTTCTTAATGTCTTAGGAGTCTGAGGAATGTCAAAGCTTGGTCTCGTATTTGAATTCGTATAGGGTAATTTATTCGTTCTTAATAAAATAAACTAGAAAGGTATTTATTTTTTATGTAGTACATATTTTAAAAGTATTTTAAATTAATAATTTTTCAAAACATCAGCTGTTTCAACATAACCTCACTGTTTGAATTTGTGCCGATTGTGATCGTTTACTTGAATTTCTTAGCGCTTTGTGGATTTTTACCCTATAATTGTGTAGTGCGTTAGTGAAATACGTAACTGCAGTACAATTTGTGTTTTAATAATTGTAACTAAAACGAAATCTTTCTTTACAGAACATCAATTTTACTGTCTGTAACCTCTACCTGTCGGTTGTTTGTGCTTGGTATCGTAAGTTTTTCAAATGAAATGGTTTTACTATAGGAGCGTAAAGTTACCTCAACAAGTTTAGTTGTCAGTTAGCAATTGCCACAAAATGTTAAAGAAGTTGTATTCCTACCGTTTGCAGTCTGTACAACAATTACACGAAACTGATTATCCTCAGCTTGTCGAACATTGTCAGTGGTCTCGAAATATCCCCATGAAGGTAAAAGTAAGACAAAAGAGTTCATTTGTTGATAAATCAACTAAGATTTTTTTTAGGAACTTTGGTTGCAGAAAGGTATGAAAAAGAGACTTTACGGCGCCTTTTCGAAGAGCTTCATGACGATGAACTCAGATTTGGTTTTTTCCAACAAGACGGGGTCACTGCGTACACAACACATGATACCTTAAATATGATACCAGAATTTTCCGACAGACCGATGATTAGTCGAAACACATCAATAACTTATCCTGCCAGATCCTGCGACTTCACGCCATGCGATTACTTCCTGCGGCAGCATTTAAAGAACTATTTTGAGCAGCCAATTTATGACCCATATGAATTGCATCACAGAATATTGGCAAAAATTAATGAAATTAGCAACCACCCGTCTAAGTATATAAATATTAGTAATGGGACTGTGTAATGACGGTGAACATTTCGATCATTTGTTATAAATTTTTGATTTATTGCAATTAATTACCGTTAAGTTCTTCTTCTTCTTCATCATTTTAGGCAATTTTGCCTGTTCTACTTCGATAACATTCACAAGCTGTCTCTCCATTTTCAGCTGGGGCGTCTAACACTTCTCCTCTCTTGGGGTTGGCTGTCTCGTACTATCTTCACTAATCTTTCAGTTTCACACAGTTAAGGTATTATCCTTTAATGGAAATTTATTGTTTATTAAAGCTATTTCTAAAGGTTTGCATTTGAATGCTTTCTTGACAAATCTCTTTATTAAAGTAGAGTTAGGTATGTTTCGTGATATGTTCAAAATAATCTTTGCAGCGCATACTTTGACGTCAAATTTAACAAAACATACGTTACTGAAATCGTAATCTCCGTGGATGTTATATTATGTAATAATTGTTTCTCTTTATAGCCTTATATTATGTATTCAGAATTAACTATGATGTGTTTCAGAGTCATAAATAATTGTAACAGCTGAACTATATATTGATAACTATTAATTAGTTTATTTTCGTGTTATAACCTGTGTGGCTTAAGTCAAGACATCTTGTTTGTTTTCCAAAACATTTTTTTAAATGTTGATTTTAATTCTGTATAATTAGAGAAATTAACATCACAAAACCAGATGTTATACAAACTTGAAGATAGTTTGTTTGGCAGTATATGGCTTTGTAAACAGATACCTTCTAAGTTTAGTTTTAACTGGCTATGAAGCCTAAGGGAGAGCCTTGAAAATTACTTGGAGTTGAAAGGGCCGTTACTGACGTCAAAAGTATTAGTGGTGGTGGTGGTTAGAATCATCATTCTATGCATGATTTAAAAGTTTACAAATTTCTTCAGCTCATTAAGGAATAATGAAGCAATTCCAAATGAAAGTAATAGGTGTGCATCAGTGAATCAATACCTTAATTAAGAAGACCGAACAATCTGAACAATATTACTTTAACAATATTCTGCTCTCTGGGAGTGTAACGACCTTTTTTGAATACCTAATCTTTTTATGTTTGATTTGAAAACTCTCACGCCTGCACTTTCACCTATATCACGTGCACGTGTCTATGCAAAATCTTCAGATATCCAGACACTTATCTTGAATGATGTTCCATCTTGTTATCTTGTAAATTTAAATTGCTTTGAAAAGTTATTTGGAGTACTGTTGGAGCGAGATATTCTAAAAGTATAGGCACTCCTCCGCATGAGTTTGGTTAATTTTTTATAGATATATAATTTTAAATGAATATACAGGGTGAGTCTGTTAAAACTAATCAGCTTCCTATTTCTGTGCAGACTGTAATAGGCAGTACCCCCGTATGTGTAAGAACTATCAAAAAATGTATGGTTAGTCCGAACAGGTTATATTAAATTTAGAGACTGATTATAAACATTACTTTTTTAAATTAGATCTGGAGTTGGTCATTGCTTTGTTCTCGGTAACGTGTTATTTTTATAACTGTTTTTAACAGTTCATGCTAAATATTTAAATAAATATTGTGTGTTTGATCTGTCAGATTAAATTAATGCGGTATTAACTCAAAACTGTAAAATAAATCAAAGAAACATCTAGTTTACAACACGTACCATAAAAAAGTTTCTAAAACTTGACTAATATCGTCGGAGTAACCAGAAAAATATTTTTGATAGTCCCTATATACAGGGGGTGCTACTTATTCATCATCAACAGCATTTTGTGCCACTGTTAGGTATCAGCCCAGATAGAAACACGGGGAACCTACAGTTTAACGTCGAATCCGAACGACAGAAATTCCAGAGAAGGTTTTTATCATTAAGATCCCACGGTAGCAAGCCGGGTTGGGAAATTGTGTGTGTTGCGTTGCAGACAAGATGTTTATAAATCCGCATACGGCATAGGTTTCGAACCCAAGCCAGAATCAACGTTTTATTCAGAAAGCGAGCGCTCTACCAACTGAGCTACCACCACGCATTGCTACCTACTACAATCGGCAAAAAAATAAGTTTTCTAATATTTCAAATAAGCTAGATTCTTCTTAGCTGGCTCCCTGTATATAAGAGGCCTAAATAACTGATTCGATTTATGTGGGTGATGTATAACATAATTGAAATTGAAATCCTTGGAGGATTTCTAAGTTGGAATTGCTGGCTGTGCCCCATAGCTCTATCCCGTAGGTCCAGATCGGTTTCAGCATAGATTTGTATAGAACCAGTTTACTTTCTAACGTCATCCGCGATTGTCTACCTAGCATTCAATACAATGTTGTGAATTTGATTCCTAGTCTCTCGCGTTTGCTGAATATGTGTTTCATCCATGCCAGTCTCTTATCTAGGCTAAGACCAAGATATTTACCCTCATGGAATACAATTAAAAAATATTTATTACAATATTATTATTATCTAAGCCAGTCGACGCTTTTGACAACACAAATCAACTATCAAACAATTCATTTCCACACCACCATGAGGTAGAGTTACCGGCGCATTTATTTTTATGTGATATCTCCAATAGGCCTAATCTATACCTAGCTGAGTAAATTAGTTATCAATCCTTTTCAGTATCTAAACACAAATTATTTATGAACAAGAAGGAATAAAAATAACAGACAGACACAAATCAGAATTTATAACTTTCTGTAAATTAATGCAACCGTTCAAAATGACCAGCACTAACATTATGACATTCTGCACATCTCACTGCAATTAAACTTTGTACTTGCTGGAGTATGTGTTCGTTTAAAGTTGCAGCCGCTTGGTTGATACGATTTGTTAAATTCTCCACATTGTTCACTGGTCTGAAATAGAACCAGTTCTTCAGATAACCTCATAAATAAAATTTAGGAGCGCTAGATCAGGTGACTTTGGCGGCCAAGCTATAGCATGTCCACGACCAATCCACCGATCTGGAAAATGATATTTTAGTACCACATACTTTGTCTAATTACCAGTGGAACACTTTCCAAATAGTATTTGCAAATCTGTATTTACAAAATGTAGTAAGTTTTCAGCATTAAGACGACTTGGCAAAATAAAAGGATACTGATAATTTCGAACATAAGTTGTGTGAGAGTTCTTATCTGCTACCATATGATTATTACGAGTATTTTAAATCCCAGCCTGCGTAAACCTGGCCCAATCTGTTTACAAAATATATCCAATAAAATTAAGATGTTCTTGATGCTAATTTAATAGTACGTAACTCGTATGGTAATAAGTGTTGCACTTCCGGTTTAGGAAAAGATATAGGCTGTTGTCGTGTAATATTCTGTGTAGTGTCGACTGTGTCTATAATCCGAGAAATGCCACGTATGCTTCTCGAAGACTCCCATTCAATTAAATCTAACATATTTTCTACAATATTGGGATATTGGACTGCCTCACCATACGTGGACGACCACACTACTTCTTTTTAGACCAACACTTCCTCTCTCTGCGAGTCGTTGGTCTGGTCGTTTAATGACTGTGTGGTTTGGATGCCTTCTATTTGGATAGCGGTCAACATATAACCCTGTCACTGTATTACAATTACCACCAATCTCTCCAAGATTCCAAACCATGTCAGTGCACTCAGGAAATGTGTATTCCATTAATGCAAGTGAAACTGAATTTCCAAAAAAGATCAGAAAAATGTGTTTGAGAATTGTAAAATTCGGAACAGCAACGTCAAAATAAATAGAAAGTATCATCAGTCTTGCCCAGATTTGCTTTGATACCATATCTAAATCTCGTGTGTTCCACAAACCCTTGGGATCAAAAATTTGCAATTTGAACTTGTGCAGAAGTCATTTTTAATGTTAATAACTTAATTTAATTGATGAAGAACTACTTTCATCTATAATATTTATTAGTTTAGCTTTGTTGTTAAAGATACGCAGCATCCGAATTTCAAAATTCAATATTTTACCTGTTTTGTGTTCAGTACGCCCCACTGAACCACTTACTTATGGGACACTTTGTATTTCAGTAATACAGGTTCCATATCAATATATTTCTAATTTAGTTTTTACATGAGTAAAGGTTTTCGCTGAACGGACAAGTCATACATTTTGCAAAGTAACTTTCCTTAAACCTGTTACACAAACATGTTACTAGTTGATAAATTGTTCAAGGAATGTAAATATTGGTTTGAAATTAGAAATTTCCGAGGCGGTGTATCCTGTCATTTGTAACCCATTCATAGTGTCTGCGAACTGTCAATGGCAAAATTTCAAATAACTTCCTCAGTATTCAAGCAAATTATATTTTGCTATGGAATGTACAGTGATGAAACTGCTTATTTGTCAAGTATTTGTCCTAATGTCTGGCAAAGTAATGCTGGTTATTGAATATTTCATAGGTAGCTTAATTCACTTGTATGTTTTTCATTGAAAACAGCTTTTATGTTATGTTGTGTTACCGTGGTGATTGAGAGAACTAAAATCATAAATCCAAACTGAGTCAATTCGATTTATCCAAAGAGACCGCAATTGCCTTCCGCAAAGTTGTACAGGAAATTAAATTTTGTATGTGAATAAAAGAGTGACAAATTGTAGTAAAAGAATATGTAGCTTTCCCAAAATATTCAGGGTTTTGGTTTAGTTTCTGTGGTGTAATTCAATTACTACGACGATTTGTTATTCATACACTGTTTTAACTGTTGTATTTTTCCTGCTGTAATTTTTGAAAAGGCAGTGTAGTTCTCACTTCAAGGAAAACTTCTTGATGTTATTTAAAGTTGTCCACAGATGAATAACATACAGGGTGCGATTGGCGCTACCTAACATACACAGCAACTGACGGCATTCTATTTGTTATAATCTAGAAATGGATCATAGTTGCTTTCTATCAAGTTGATCTCTTAGTGCAGTACTAATTATATTAATATTTAACAACGAAACGCCCCATTGGTGCTATCGTCTTACATTAAAATCTAAACAAGCGAAATGCATAAAAAATAAATATCAAATATTATTTAATTCAGTAAATTATAGGTACAAACTTTGAGGGCCTATAATTCTAAAGCCAAAAATAAGGAAAGAAGTTTTTAAAGATGTTTCCGGAAATACTTCGTTACGCAGATACAGCGATAAAAGCAAGAACAAAATCACCCTTTTGGCGATATCTCAGTGAGTTTTCGCACTAATAGTGTGACATTTTATATGCAAACTTAGACATTGTAGCTTCAATTCTTCACCAAATTTCATAAACATTGGTGAACCAAGGATGTCTCATCTCGGAGGGTTAAGTCATACTTTAATTGTGTGTGCGTCCGGGAAGTTGAGTGTTTCCGTGAACAACTATGGATTATTTTCGACAAATGAAAACATTTTGATTTATCCGCTGATTACAAATTTATAAAAAAAAAACAAAATTTCAAGCTATTAGTGCAAACACTGACTTAGATATCGCCGAAAGGGTGCTATTGTTTCCCCTTCTTTTAGTCGCTGGATCTGCGTAACGAAGCTATGTCATAGGAGCTTTCTTATTATTTTTGGTTGTAGAATACGCCTTCAAACTTTGTACCTATAATTTAGGGACATACGGTATATATTCTAATGCGATTTAAGGACGATTTTTTGTAAAT
>JABXWE010014245.1:0-30763 GCA_014611495.1 Limonius californicus
GGAGCGTCACATACGTACATACGTACGTACGTACGTACATACGTACCCACCCACAGACAGACATTTTTTAAAAACCACTTTTTTGGGTTCCTAGAGACCCAAAACGGATATATCCGTTAAAATCTCGATTTCGAAAATTTTCATGATTTCAATACTTACCCTATACCTATAAGGTATGGGAAAGTAAAAAAAATCAATATAACTCGTTTATTACCTACGCGGATATAGCGTACATTTACTTGTAGTGTACGCAATCGGCTAGGCCTGAGCTAGATACATATAGAAGTTGTACAGTAATAGTTTCTTCTATAACGTACACGTTTAGTGCATATTTCGATTATAACGTCCACAAAAATTCCACATACTTAAATTTTTTAATAACGTAGTTTTATAATAGAATACGCACTCAGTCGAATCAGTTGTCTTATTTGATGATTTTGTAAAATGACCACACGGCGATGTTTTCCGATTCTGTAATATCACTTCTGCCAAGCTATTCGAGGTTGTGATAAAATGGTGACGTGTTACGTATAAAATGTAGCCAGTTTACAGGTAATAAAATTTTACGTGTCGTTAATGATTGAAAATTGTTTACAGCAGAATTTTATCGAAACGCACGAAAACCAAATAAATGTTTTCTTTAAATAGGAGTAATAAATATTTTTGTTGGCATACTAATATGTAAAAAATAAAAATCCAGTTGTAAATAATTGTTTTTCTTGTATTGTATATCCTTTATAATGTAGTATTTTCGAGGGTTTCTTTGTTTAATTTTTTCATTAGAAGAGCTTGCTGTGGGAGTTTGGCGAGTCTTTGCGTATTTTCTATTGACAACATTATGATTTAACTATGTTTCTTTTTGATGGATACATAAATGTGATAAATCTCTTCGAAATATTCATAATTACATTATTTCGCGGTTTTGTGAATTGTATTCAAAATTTAAACTGATTGACTGATTCTAAATAATTCATTTTAGAAGTTTTTCATTCATGAAATGGTTGTAATAAATAAAAAAAAATCGCCCCCGGGTGGACTCGAACCACCAACCTTTCGGTTAACAGCCGAACGCGCTAACCGATTGCGCCACGAAGGCGGTTGATTAACCTACTTTCTGTAGAAGTCTTATTGTGGTATTAGTCATAAGTAATGAATACAAATTTATACACGATGTTAATTTAAAAACGTAATATATTAGATATAGGATTCCCGGTAATAAAATAAACATTAAGCTTTTCTAAAAAATAAACGTCTTTACAACACAGAGGGAGACTCATCCCATTCCCTACTCAACGCCTTATGCTCTAGGTACCATAAAAAAGATATCAAATGGTAACACCCATCTTGTGAAACCTCATTGAAAAACGTTTAGGAAATACTATTCAGTAGTGGCTACTTCTTTCCCCCGATTTGTTTCGGAAAAAAATTTAAAAAATCATCAGAATGTTCATTACCAATTATTGTAATCAAAATTATCCAGGGTAATGGATTGGTAGAAGAGAACCAATAGAATTCCCCCCAACAGATCTCCAGATTTGACCCCATTAGACTTCTTTTTATGGGGGCACTTAAAATCTGTTGTGTACAAAACTCAGTCTTAGTCCATTGCGACACATTTACGACAACGAATAGTTCAGGAGTGCCGAGCTATTCCGCGACAAACCTTTCAAAATGTTCGAAGAGAGTTTGAGAGTAGACTTTACCATTGCCTAGACCAGGGATTCCCAAACTGTGGAACATGTACCACTAGTGGTACATTACGTTATTCTTGGTGGTACACAAAATATTTAAAATAATACTTTAATTTAAATATCTTTACACAACGATCAATGGATTTGTCTAAAGCTTATCTGATAGCTAGACCATAAACTTTAAAAGTCTTATAATGCGAATTTATTATACTGCCCTCTGCTTTTACTCAATTTTTAATAGAATGGGTTTAACATGCTGGCATACATGGTTGCATATAATAAACTAGGGTCAAATAGTGACGCGTAAAAAATAAATGTAGAAAAATATAACTTCTTTTTAAATCATCATTTGCGAGTTTGAACAAGAAGTTTTATGATTTTTACATGTAATGATTCTTGTATGTCAATTTACCTATCAACAGACTATAAAAGTGAATATAAATTAAATAAAATTTGAGGTTATGTAAGAATGTTTAAATGACAGTAAGTTAAGTTATAGTTTTTTTTTGAGACAGTATATTTCTTTTTGCAAGCTGTTCATACAACAATAAGCAAAGTTTAGGTTAATAATTTCAATGACATGAAACAATGACATGAAGATTGTAACCCTGTGGTTTACAATACAGACATTACTTAAAAATAACGTTTGTATAATAGTAACTTAATTAATAACTTAATTTAATTAGTCAAATCTATGTAGTAGGTCTAGTGGTTTGTATCTACATATGTAATCTTTGAATATTTGCGCTATTGTCTAGTAGGTTCAGAGCCAACGCATTAGAATGATGTTCCAGGTTGCTTAAATATTTTTCACTGTATTTCCTTATCGCGTCTTTCACTGTGTGAACTTTTAAGTCACGTATGTAAGATGTCTGCGTTTCGTACAAAGTATGGCGCATCACACTAGCACGTAGCACTTTAAACTGAAATCTTTCTAACATTTGGATGTTGGAGTTGGCTGCTGTACCCCATAGCTGGATGCCATAGGTCCAGATGGGTTTGAAGACTGTGTTGTATACGAGGAGCTTGTTGGTTAGCGATAGTTTTGACTTTCTTCCAAGAAGCCAGTAGTGTTGGGGAAATTTCATACCAAGCTGCTTGCGCTTTTTCCAGACGTGGGACTTCCATGTTAAACCCTTGTCGGGGTGCAGGCCTTGGTATTTGACCTCTGTCAGTTGAGTTAGTGGAATGTTGTTTACAAGGACCACTGGAGATGTTCCTTTGCATTTTGTAAATGTTATGTGAACGGACTTTGCTTCATTTAACTTAACTTGCCATTTTCTTGGTCCATTGTATTACTTCGTCTAGGCTCTGTTGTAGGAGATTTACGGCAACAACCGGATTCTATGTTTCACCAATATTACATTGTCGTCAGCATAAGTAGCGTATAGTGAGTGTGGATTTCTTGGCAAGTCTGCTGTGAAAATGAGGTACAAGATGGGGCCAAGTACACTGCCCTGTGGCATGCCTGATTTGATTTTGTGTAGCTCTCTTTGGTCTTGTCTGAATTTTACCTGGAAGTATCGTTCCTCTAGATAGGATTTGAGAATAATATAGAAAGGGTGTGGTAAGAATGTTTTCAGTTTATGCAGTAAGTCTGTGTGCCAAACTTGGTCAAAGGACTGACTGTCATCTAGAAAGGCAGCTGTGTAGTATTGTTTTTCTTCGAAAGCCTGGTTTACTGCGTCTACAATTCTATGGACCTGCTGAACGGTAGAATGGTTAGCACAAAATCCGGACTGATGATCTGGGATAATATTGTGTTCTTCCAGGATCGGAGTTAGTCTGCTGGCCAATAATTTTTCCAATAGTTTACTTAATACCGGTAATAAACTAATTGGCCTCTAGGAACCAACTTCGTTAGGAGGCTTACCGGGTTTGGGAATTAATATTACCTGCGCTACCTTCCATTGTTCTGGGAAGTAACACAGCCTTAGGACAGCATTATACAACATGGTCAGCATCACTATGTCCTTGCGCGGTAATTCTTTGATTAATTTGTCCGTAATTAAATCATATCCCGGGGCTTTCTTCGGATTTAGATGGTATTTAATTAGTCCCTTGACTTTTCCTACTGTGAATAGTTCCATGGGCAGAGCAAGTTCCATTTCCTCATCAACGCTTATTTAGGATGATAAAGGTTGGAAGACATTTACTAGATGTTGAGCAAACAGATCGGCTTTCTCTAGGTCAGATCGTGCTCATAAACCATTTGTTTTCCTGATAAGTTATAGTTTGCGTCCTTTTGAAACACGTGACGTAATATGTGATTTTTGTGTTCTAAATGTACAATCCTGATCCACTTCAACTTGTAAATCTGGCTTTTAACATTTTGGTTATACTTTCTATTTTTTAAATTGTGTTACATTTTTTAAATTTCGGTATATGTTTTGTGCTTCTTTCTCATTAATTCTAATTGTTTTCATTTTTTCATTTTGTTTTTCCTTCGTGTGTATATTTTCTTGTACTCGTTTTTGACAAAAATATTGTCAATTAACTGATATTTTTTCATTTACATTAACGAATGTAATTAAAAATATACACATTGAAAATGTTGTATTACTTGAATATAAAAACACTATTTTGGATGTACTGACTTTGAATCACGAAATGCTTTTGTGGTGGTACATATATTGTTTGATTCTTATACATGTGGTACAAAACTTAAAAACTTTGGGAACCCCTGGCCTAGACCCTAGAAAATAATGGGTCAGAAACTTTTGTGTTTTTTTTTTTGTATTTTTTTAAACGATTCGGTAGATAAGAAAAGGTTGCTACTACTGACTAGCATTTTCAAGGAGGTATCACAGTGATTGTTACCATTTGAATTTTGTTTAGAGTACCCAGACCAAAGGGGTTGAATGGGGAAAGTTTCCTAATGAGTCATGATGATTCCCCGTCTGTGTAGTAGAAACGTTTTCTAGAAAAATTCAATACTTATTTTACTTTCAGAGACATAACACATTCTACGTTTTGTAAATTGACACCCTGTATATAGAAACCATACAAAAAATCGCCCCCGGGTGGACTCGAACCACCAACCTTTCGGTTAACAGCCGAACGCGCTAGCCGATTGCGCCACGGAGGCGGTTGATTCAGCTATTTTTTTGAGAATATATAATTGTGCATTTTTCGTCATCAGTACTGAATACAAATTTATGTATAAAAACAGTACAAAAGAAAAAGATCGCCCCCGGGTGGACTCGAACCACCAACCTTTCGGTTAACAGCCGAACGCGCTAACCGATTGCGCCACGGAGGCCATTACTAGCATATTAACAGTTACTGTTCAATCCTATTATACTTGTTTTTTTTTCTGCATTGGTTAACAATTCTATAATGTTAATACTTTTTTGTGTATTCGATGAAATTTCTTAAATTAATATTTAAATAATATTTTAAATAGTTTAAAGGTTAAACAACATATTTAAGACTTCAACCAGACGATACTTATCACAGAAAGTAATATCTACTAAGAGCTAATAGCCGTCTTGACCTCTTGAATCTTTGATCTCTATAATTTTTGTATTAACAAGGTTCTGCTTGTTGTTTATTAATTATTTTTATAGACAGGGAAAAAAATTGCGCTTCTAGTTGTTACACTGTTATGAGGATCAGTCTAATTGTTAAAGTCTTTTAATATTAATTTTTTTTAAATCTATTTTCCTAATATGGGTCTCAGCTTAACACAACTTGGCAAGTGTCTATATTTCCTAATTTAACAATTATTCTTATTGATTGTTTTGTAGGTAACTATGCTAACCAGCTATAATTTTGTTTATATCTATAGCACAGCAAGCAAAACATAATTTCATGAAATTGTTTTCTATTTACCTATGAAAATACTAATTTGAGCTATCAGTTCACTTAAATTTGCAGCTCTTTTCAAATAACGAGGAAACAGGTTTCTTGCTTATAGTTGGTGAATGCCGCAATAATGCGGCTACAGCCCGTAATTTACACATCAAGCGCTATCCAACCAGAAGACCACCATCCGAAAAATGTTTAGACTATTTGAAACTTCCTTAAGAAACGAACGTAGATTTGCTATTTCCCGAAGATGTGGGCCCAAAACGATTATGAACGTGGAAAATGAACTAGCAGTATCAGAGGCTGTGAATCAAAATTCCCATGTATGTCAGAGAAATCCAAGCACAAATGTGGGCATTAGTAGAATTCTGAGAGTATATGTGTTTCATCCCTATCACGTTACTTTGGTGCATGAACTACATACATGAAAATGACCCTGCGTGAAAACTGAAATATTGTAATTTCTTTCAGAATCAACAGCTTTTAGATCCATATTTTTTAAATTGTGTATTTCAGCGATGAGGCATAATTCTCAAACAATGGTGAAGTGAAAAGGCATAGCTCACACGATTGCGCACACGAAAATCCACGTTGAATACGTGTTACCCATTTTTAACGAGTTTTTTCTGTAAATGTTTAGTGTAACATAGTTCTGGTTTCATGAATATTTAACTGGACAACTTTACTTCGACTTCCTGTAAAACATTTTACGCAAATTCTTGGAAGATGTAGATCTCAATGGTACTTTAGTACCAACATTATGGCAGTCTACAGTTGGATTGTTAGAAGTTACTTAAATAATATATTTAGAGGAAATTGGATTGGTAGAAGAGCTGTGCATCCATAGCCAAGAAGGTGAGATATTCAATAATGTCAGTTACTATAACACAGATAATATGTTGGGTTGCGTCAACCACTTTTAAGGGCTAAAACTTAGCTGGCCTACCCTGCATTATGAATATGTTTTCAATTTTCTATAGTGTGTTGGGGAGACTAAGGAAATGCAAGAAGTTCTAACATATATCCTGAAATGCTTTATTAAAAAACTAGAAGGGAAATCTTAATAAAATACAATTTTCAATGAATGTCCAAGATTGCTTACTTCGGCGAGAATATACACCTTTGCTCGTTGGATTAATGAACGTTGTACTCTTCCAAATACTACTAGAGTATTCTGGATATGCCTAAATTACCTCTTAAATACGCTGCCAACGCTTGACCTCAGTTTCAACCACTGCTGCATAAACAATATTTTTACGTGGATCAATAAATAAAAATCAAGGAGGGTGACCTAGGAGCGCATGCAGTTGGTCTACCGCGTTCGATCTATCGCCGAGGAAATCTGATGTTTCAACCCTTTAGTAGGGGCTTCTAACTAATCGACTCGTGTAACTCTTTATCAAAGTAGTTTTGGACGCACATATATGGATGGGAACTTTTTACTCCGAACGCACTGTAGCAATTTGAACCCATGTTTTAAAAACATCCTGTATATCCTCCAATGAAAATGTATTGAAGAAATTTAAAGTGTATTAAAAATAAATAAATACAGACTAACAGAAAAGCAGATATGTTTTGAAGCATGATCTTATTTTTGGTATTTATGCGTGCCGATTATATACATACATATCATGTAATTTTTTCCAGCTGGACATAGCATGATTAATGCGTGAACAGCATCTTTACAAACATTGTATCTATTTACAGTAACTGTAAATAACATCAATATTGTTTGGTGATAATAGTGATCAAAACAAATACTATTTTTGGTTAGGTGCAATGTTTTGGTATCCGCTCAAAAATTAAAGTAACTGTAAATACGCCGTGTAAAACAACAACTTGACATTTCTAATTGTGCTTTGTTCGGACAACGCAAATTAAACTATTGTTTTTAATGATACGTTTTTATTTTTCTTGTTCTCTTGATTCGCCGGCTCGTTTTTCATTGTTCACAAGAAAACCTAAATCTCACAAAGCTTTTCAAATTGGGACTGAAACTGATGAATGCATGTATCTAGCTGTTCCTCAACGCTTCTAGAATTTTATTTCGTACTTCCTACAAACGATCAAGATCTTTCTGGTATTTATTGCCGATATTGGAAGATTGTTCTGCATTTTCGGTAGCTTTATGATTAGTAAAATTGATTATTTTAATAACAATGTTTATATTTATATTTAGCCATCATCCCGCTGATGGGCAAAAGCCTCCCCCTTTGTTCTCCATTTGATTCGGTTTTTGGCCATGTTCCTCCAGTTATTTCCTGCTGACTCCTTTTTTCGTCTTCCCACCTTTTGAGTGAACGGCTTCTCGGTCTTCTGCTTGCCAATGTCCAATTTGTTGCTCGGGTTGACCATTGGAGCGGGCCAGGTGTCCTGCATAGTCCCATTTGAGTTTCTTCACTTTTTCTACCACATCTTCAACTTTTGTTTTACTTCGGATCTCCTTCACTCTCACTCTGTCTTTTAAAGTCATATTTAACATTTCCATTCTTTATTGTGACGTTCTTAGCTTGCCTACCATGGGTTTGGTAAGTGACCATGTTTGTGTTTCATACGTTAGTGTTGGAACTATACACATTTTAAACACTTTGCGTTTTAGATGCATAGGTTTCTTACTTTTTAAAATCTATTTCAATGACCAGAATCTTCTCCATCCAGCTTTCATTCTTCTCTCCATCTCCTTCCCACTACTATTCTCAAACGAAATTGTTCGTCCTAGGTATGGTTTCTTGAATGTATTCCACTACTTCTTTTCCTATTACTACTGGCTTTGCCTTATCGTTTGTAATGGAATTGGTTTTTGAGCAGTTTATTGAAAGGCCTACCATTTTGCTTTCTTCATTAAGCTGTACGATCATTTCTTTTAGTTCTAAGTGGTTTTTTGCAAACAAGATTACATCGTTTGCGAAATGCAGATTTGTGGGTGTTTTACCACCAATGTTAATTCCTAAGTTAGACTGATTCCATTTTAAACTCCTGAAGACCATCTCTATGACACTGTTAAATATGCTGGGAGATATTGGGTCTCCTTGACGAACACCCCTTTCCATGTTGAAGAATGGTCCACCTATTTCTGTCCTTACTTTTGCTCTATCATTGGAATATAGTTCCTTGATAATTCTGATATATTTTTCTGGATATTTTGTTGTTTAAGGGCTTGGAACATTGTTCCATGTTCGATCGTATCGAAAGCTTTCATATAGTCAATAATTCCAATATAGTCTTCTCATATTCTTTATATTTTTCGATCTTTTGGTTTACAGTTTGTATATTATCTATTGTTGAGAAACCTTTACGGAATCCCGCTTGCTCTGTTAACTGTGTGCTGCATCTAATTTGTTCTAAATACGGTTTAGTAATACACTTGTAAATAATTTATAAAAATTGGATGTTAAGCTTATAGGTCTATAGTCTATAGTAATTTTAGATATGTCACCTTTTTTATGCATTAGTATGATGTTAGAGTCCTTCCATTGCTTGGGGATTTTTCACTTTTAATTACTTTATTAAATAATTTTTGAATTACGTTCCTGATGTTAGCTGAACTATTCTTTAGTATTTCGTTAGTTATCCCGTCATCACCAGATGCTTTACCGAATTTTAGATTTTTTAGAGCAACCTTATCCGATATCTCTTGGAAGTTTGTTTTTTCTTGGGCAGCTTGGTCTGGTAGATTTTCCTTATTTTACATCACACTGCTGGTGTAGAGATCCTTATAGAAGTCAGTCTGTTTTTCATTTTATTTTGAGCTGCATTTGTTAATTTATGGATCCAAGATTTGCCTTTGCTAAGTTCTTTCTGAATTTTCTTGGTAGATCCTGTTTGAGATAATATTTCTTCCATCATATTATCCTCATTTTTTCTACGATTTCCTCGAATTTCTCTTTTTACTACCTTATTGAGTTCTACAAATTCTATTCTAGCTTTAGGGTTTGAGTTACTTAAACTTCTCAGTTCTTCTCTCTTTCTTATGAGTTCTTTAGTTTGATCTGAGAGAGTGTTGTTCGTATTGTTCCTTGGGCTACTATTTTTTGATGCAGTTATTTTTGTTCTGATTCCTCTGTGATATTGATATTTTGTAAATGTCTTCCAGGTAATTTATAATGTCCATTGGATTTATTTCGGATTTGCTACCCGAGATTGTTGATTTTATATGTTTTTATATACGATCCTGTTTGTTATCTATCCTTAATGCTATTTTTATCATTCTATAGTCTGACTGAAGTTTAAGTTGACATCACGTTTACGTCCATTATTCTGTGTTTTCGGTTTGATAAGATGTAGTCGATTTCATTCTTGTAGAGGCCGTTCGGGGAAATCCACATCCAATGTCTACTCTTACGCGTCTTAAACAGGATACTGGCTATAGTTAGATTATGACTAAGAGCCAAGTTGATAATTTTCCATCCTCTTTCACTCTTTGTACCATATCCAAATTTTCCATTTGCGTCTCTTTCATTTGGTTCGGATTGGCCTATTTTTCCATTGAAATCACCCAGCACAATATGTTTTGCCGATTGTTTTTCTTCTTCTAGCGCTTCATAGAATTCATCGCATTCCTGCTCCGATTATGTTTCTGTAGGTGCATGTATTTGAATCAGGCATAGACTGTCGTCTTTATTAATATTTAGTTTGAGCGTTCCTATTCTGCTTGTTACCTATACCTTTGAAGTTTTCAATTTGATGTTTAATCTCCTTTCTCACATAGAAACCTACTCCCAATTGGCCTTTGTTTTCTCCAAAGTAGTATAAACATTTCCGGTTTTTCTTTCTGTTATATGTTCTCCTATTCTTCTAATTTCACAAAGACCTATATTATCCCATTTTATACTTTCGATTGCATGCTCAAACTCGATCATTCGTTCTTCTGGCATTAAAGTTCTCGTATTTAGTGTACAGATTTCTAAATTTATCGTTTGGCTAGTTTGTTTATTTTGTGCTTTTTCTTTATTTAAATTTACTTGTAAAACTTTAACTATTCTTTTGTCCGAGAGATATGGCGGGGAGGTCTCTTTCTCCCCTGGTGACAGCATACTGGGGAGACAATAAATGTCATAAATAGAAAAGCAACTTGCATAGTAAATAATCAAAAGAGCAGAGTTTTTAGCAATGCTTAAAGAATATTAATATTAATCTTTTAGGTTTTTATGCAATTTTTGAGAAACTAGTACTACCATTGAAGTCTCTCTGTCTTAATTTACCGTACGTTCAAAATGCTGCGACTGTTTCGAAACAAAGTTATGTAACGTAGTGTTATTATCGCCTTCACAAATTCATATATTATTGAAAATAATTTCATCCTCTCATGACCAAACAAAGCAATTGAAAACTCGTGGGTTCGCTGAACTTGCAGGGCTTCTAAATTACCTCCAAATTAGCTCAAATACGCGTTTGCTATTATCGTAGCGACATTTGTCTGCATATTTCTTTATTAGTACAGAACATTGGCAAGATTATAATAAAGTAAACCACTGGAAAACTGTTAAAACTTATGATAAAAAATTACCAAATTAATGAAAAATTGGCCAAAATTAACCTACCTTTATGATACCTACATGGACTTTATTTAGTGAATTCTTTTCATCTTATTACAAATTACCATCCTTTACGAACGTAATGCATACAATCACAATGGCAACATTAATAAAAAAAAATTTAAATCAGAATAATGTGAAGACAATCAGTTATATAACTCTGAATTTGCACCCAATTAGCCCACGCACATATTCACCCCCGTAATGGAAGCTCTATCAGACAAACAAGATGGTTTCCACTACCCACCACATTTGCTACTGTTTATTAATGTATTGTATTTCAGCGTAGGACTCAAACAAAAGGAGCTTATCGTATTTCAAAAACAGTTTTATATATTGAATTGTTTACAGCTAGAAAAGCTGTGAATAAGGATTATGTAGATATAATATTACACTAAAGTTGCTCGTATTGATTAACAACTCATTTAAAAATTTGCGCTGCCACAACAAACGTTTGAAATAAAATTCTGATCCGCATGCTACAGTAAGTAAATCCGAAATTCAAAATCGATTAACAAATTGGTATCTAATATTGTATTTTGTTAAATGCTTTTAAGGACACCATTTCACTAGGACCATAGCTCCAAATAGCAGTCCCTTAAAAAAAGATCTTCTGTGTGTGCTACAACGTCCATTAAAGGTTTTAGAAAAAAATTCTGAAATCAGAAGCAGCCATTAAATATTTTTGATAGTTTTTTAATTAGAGCGGTTTTCTTAGCCTATTTTCTAGTGAAATAGAGTTTGTCTACGTCAGATGATGATGATGATGATGATGAGGAATGTGGTTTATACAAAGACATAGGAACATCCGTTTTGCAGTTAAAAAGTAAAATTTCGATTTTGCTACAGATGCTCCAGTTTATCCACAAATATGATCTGCGCGGGTAAACTGAAACTGTCTGCGTAGTTGTAGGTTACCATTTTTCCTGCAGATGAATCATTTACTGAAAGGAACTACGTTTAACAGAAAAATAGTAACATCTTGTAGGCTGCATATTTGATGATCCTGTTTACCTACATAAAAATGATCTGAGGAGACGAATTGAAGATTTCTTTCTATTTGTAGGTTACCTATTTTTTAGTTTGTCTAAAATAGTAACATCCTTCGTAGTTGTACTCACTACATGTTTTTTTTCATCAATTGTCCATTTTGCCTACACAAGCATCGACCTGTGGTGCCGCCAAATTGAAATGGCCTTCCTAATTGTAAATCTTAAAGACACTTGGTTTATTTACTGTAGCTGTGTTTATACATTAAAATTACCGACGTTTGTAATCTTAGGTTGCATATTTTTCAATAGATACTACTTAAACATTTGTTTATAGTGCGGAATTGGAAAGGCCTTCCTACCTACAATTGCCTCTAAAAACTTAGTATATTTAGTGAAACTGTAACGTTTATAACCGTAGGGTATATATACTCGTATTTATAAATATTGGTTTATGGAAACAATTTTCCTAATTTATGTAGTGCAGCCTAGTTTGTATAAAGAAACATTCGCGTCCTTTGCAATTATAGGTTGTATAGTTTCCCACAGATTGCTTACATGAACATTGGTTGGCTTGTGTGGGTAAATTGAGAAAGCCTTTTTTGTTTATAGGTTCCTGTTTTTTAGTGATACTTTGTTTGCTTCCTGGAACTAGGTTTATATAAAAAAAAAGCAACGCCTTTATAGTTGTAGTTGTATTTTCCAATATGTATTATATAGTATGGGTTGCTTATACAAACAACGGTCTGTGGAGAGAAATTTGAAAGGCCTTCCAAGTTCTAGCCACCTAATTTGTATATAGGAACTTAGTTTATGCAGAGAACAATAGCGACCTTTGTAGTCGTATACTGTATATTTTTCTATACAAGGTACATTTATCCCACACAAGCACTGGACTGTGAAGACTAACTATAACGGGCTTGCTATTTGCGGATTACTTATTTTCTCAGACACATAACGGCTGCCTCCAGCAATTAAGTTTACACAATGAAACAGGAACAGCGGTAGTTGCACGTCCTAATCCTTACATAGATGGTCAGGTTTTCCCACAAAAGCATTAATTTGTGGAGACAAATTGGAACGGTCTTTCCTTTTGAAGATTACTTTCTTTTTAAGAGATACATGTTGCCTACAGGAACTAAGTGTATACAACGAAACATGAGAAGCCGTTGTAGTTGTAGGTCCTAATCCTTACGTAGATGGTCAGGTTTGCTTACAAAAATAGTGGTCTGTGGAGTCAAATTGGAACGGTCGACAGCTATTGTAGTGTGTAGATTGTAACTTTTACATTGATTATCAAGTTTTCCTGCAACAATATAGGTGTATCGAGGTAAAATGGAAAGGTCTTTCCATTTGAGGAGTACTTACTATTTTAATGAGATGCCGGTTGCTTACAGGAAATAACTTTACACAAGGAACAGGAACAACTGTTGTAGTTGTATGTTCTAATTTTTACATAGACGGTCAGGTTTGCCTACAAAAATATTGGTGTATCGAGGCAAAATGGAACGGTGTTTCCATTTGAGGAATACTTATTTTTTTAAAGAGGTGGCGGTTGCTTACAGATATTAACTTTACACAAGGAAACAGGAACATCTGTTGTGGTTGTACAAAAAAGGCAAAGTAGAACTGTTTTTCCATTTTAGAATCACTTATTTCTTAGACACATGTCAGTTGCCTGCAGAAATTACGTTTATTCAAAGAAACAGGAACATCCTTTGAAGCTGTACGTTTCAACCTTTACGTAGATGGTACGGTTTGCCTACAAAATCAATGGTTGTAGAAGAATGTCTTGACATTGGAGGATTATTTATTTTTTCCAGACATGACCTTTGCCCATAGAAATTACATGTATCTAAAAAAAACAGTAACAGCCGTTGCAGTTATACGTACGTTCTAACCTTCACATACATGGTACGGTTTGCCCACAAAAACACTGATGTGTGGAGGCAAATTGGAACGGTGTTTCTCTAAGCGGATTACTCATTTTCTTAGAAACATGCCGATTGGCTACGAGAATTAACTTTATGTTAGGAACCAGGAACAGCCGTTGTAGTTGTGCGTTCTCGCCTTTACAATAACATTGGTTAGTAGAAGCAAATTGGAACGGTCTTGACATTGGAGGATTACTTATGTTTTTTCAAGACATGCCGGTTGTCTACAAGAATTAAGTTTACATAAAAAGTAGAGACAGTTGTTTTAGTTGTACTTTCTAACCTTTACAAAAACATTGGTTTGTAGAAGTAAATTGGAACGGTCTTGACATTGGAGGATTATTTATTTTTTCCAGACATGACCTTTGCCCATAGAAATTACATGTATCTAAAAAAAAACAGTAACAGCCGTTGCAGTTATACGTTCTAACCTTCACATATATGTTACAGTTTGCCGACAAAAACACTGATGTGTGGAGGCCAATAAGAACGGTGTTTCTCTAAGCGGATTACTGATTTTCTTAGAAACATGCCGGTTGGCTACGAGAATTAACTTTATGTTAGGAACCAGGAACAGCCGTTGTAGTTGTGCGTTCTCGCTTTTACAATAACATTGGTTTGTAGAAGCAAATTGGAACCGCCTTGACATTGGAGGATTACTTATGTTTTTCAAGACATGCCGGTTGTCTACAAAAATTAAGTTTACATAAAAAGTAGAGACAGTTGTTTTAGTTGTACTTTCTAACCTTTACAAAAACATTGGTTTGTAGAAGTAAATTGGAACGGTCTTGACATTGGAGGATTATTTATTTTTTCCAGACATGACCTTTGCCCATAGAAATTACATGTATCTAAAAAAAACAGTAACAGCCGTTGCAGTTATACGTTCTAACCTTCACATATATGGTACGGTTTGCCGACAAAAACACTGATGTGTGGAGGCCAATAAGAACGGTGTTTCTCTAAGCGGATTACTGATTTTCTTAGAAACATGCCGGTTGGCTACGAGAATTAACTTTATGTTAGGAACCAGGAACAGCCGTTGTAGTTGTGCGTTCTCGCTTTTACAATAACATTGGTTTGTAGAAGCAAATTGGAACCGCCTTGACATTGGAGGATTACTTATGTTTTTCAAGACATGCCGGTTGTCTACAAAAATTAAGTTTACATAAAAAGTAGAGACAGTTGTTTTAGTTGTACTTTCTAACCTTTACAAAAACATTGGTTTGTAGAAGTAAATTGGAACGGTCTTGACATTGGAGGATTATTTATTTTTTCCAGACATGACCTTTGCCCATAGAAATTACATGTATCTAAAAAAAACAGTAACAGCCGTTGCAGTTATACGTTCTAACCTTCACATATATGGTACGGTTTGCCGACAAAAACACTGATGTGTGGAGGCCAATAAGAACGGTGTTTCTCTAAGCGGATTACTGATTTTCTTAGAAACATGCCGGTTGGCTACGAGAATTAACTTTATGTTAGGAACCAGGAACAGCCGTTGTAGTTGTGCGTTCTCGCTTTTACAATAACATTGGTTTGTAGAAGCAAATTGGAACCGTCTTGACATTGGAGGATTACTTATGTTTTTCAAGACATGTCGGTTGTCTACAAATATTAAGTGTATATAAAAAGTAGAGACAGTTGTTTTAGTTGTACTTTCTAACTTTTACAAAAACCTTGGTTTGTAGAAGTAAATTGGAACGGCCTTGACATCGGAGGATTATTTCTTTTTTCCAGACATGACGTTTGCCACAGAAATTACATGTATCTAAAAAAAACAGTAACAGCCGTTGCAGTTAGACGTTCTAACCTTCACATATATGGTACGGTTTGCCCACAAAAACACTGATGTGTGGAGGCAAATTGGAACGGTGTTTCTCTAAGCGGATTACTTATTTTTTTAGAAACATGCCGTTTGTCTACGAGAATTAACTTTATGTTAGGAATTAGGAACACCCGTTGTAGTTGTGCGTTCTCGCCTTTACAATATCATTGGTTTGTAGAAGCAAATTGGAACGGTCTTCACATTGGAGCATTATTTATTTTTTTCAGAGAAGAAATGCCGGTCGTCTACAAGAATTAAGTTTATATAGAAAGTAGAGACAGTTGTTTTAGTTGTACTTTCTAACCTTTACAAAAACATTGGTTTGTAGAAGTAAATTGGAACGGTCTTGACATCGGAGAATTATTTATTTTTTCCAGACATGACATTTGCCCATAGAAATTACATGTATCTAAAAAAAAAAACAGTAACAGCCGTTGCAGTTATACGTTCTAACCTTCACATATATGGTAGGGTTGCCCACATTAACACTGATGTGTGGAGGCAAATTGGAACGGTGTTTCATACACAAATACTGGTATAAAACACTTTTCTACCTGCACATTGCCTACTTTCGTAGGTACTTCAGTTAGCCTAAATGTAATTAGTTTAAGTTGTTTTGTTGTTGTGGGCTTCCACTTTTCTTCTAAATGATTGGGTTTGTGTATATAAAGTCTGGACATTTAAGGATGATCTGTGAAAAGTAGGCAATCATATTTGAATGTGGTAGAAGTTGACGAAGTTACTTCATACATTCGCATATAATTAAATTGATTTGGTTAGCTTTTGGTTTAATTTGAAAGGGCGAGATCCAAGTTGCGGTTTTTTTAAACATGTTTTTGCACTTATTCCATGTTGGCCCATTGTACTCCTTCACGGCTTCACAGAGAATTTTGTCTGAAATAGTCCCGCCCCAAACTTGAATTCTACAATAAATGTATTAGAGAAATGTGCTCCCTTTACAAGCTAGTTGGCTACATTGGAATGACTGTAAGAACGCACCACTTCTGTTCATATAACCATTTTCGTTCAAAAAAACAAACCATGTATTAAACTTACTTTATTTATTCTTGTATAACATTGTATAGAAGTATATTTGCAATCCATATACTTGAGTAGTTCAGACATCTATTTTTAAAAGTTACAAATTATATTAAAAAATTCTGCTTTACCATAACGACAGGAAGAGTAACCGCAGCTGATAAATTAGCACTTGATATAGTCATGTATGTATGTATGTAGTCAAAAGCCTATTATTTGCCGTGGACGTATTTGTTTCAAACTCTCTTAATCACACTGTATAAAAATTGGTTGTTTTGAATGTGAAAACACTTTTTCAGGAATTTTATTTTTAAAAAGTAGTATTTAATTATCAGTGGATACGAATCGGTTATCCGACTACCATGTTCAATAGACCAAGGCAACTCCCTTTCACCTTTTTAAGGGTCCTATTTTAAGCATATAGAACATATTTAGAAGTAAGTGCACCGTAGGATAAAATAAGCCAAATTATTGATTGGATAAGCAAAGAAACGCTTTAAAAATAACCCCCAATATTCAAAAGGTCAGAACATCAAGAATTCGTAAATAAATAATAGATATATCGGATATTCAAATAACTTAATTCTATCTATTAAGTTATTTGGATTTCCAATATAACTGACATTTATTTAAGAATTCTTGATGTTCTGTTGATGAATTCTAGTTATGAATTCATATTATTTGGATTTTTACTGAACTAGTTTTTACGCTTTTAATATAAACGCATGTATGAAATGTATGCAACACATTATTTAAAATGAAAGTGAATAATAATTATTGGAAACATTTCTTAAACGGAAGTAGAAGAAAATGCATCATTTGATGGCTTTTATTGGTATGTGGCATCTCGATCAAAGTCCTTCTTTATTTAAAGCAAATTCATAGCTACAACATTAAACAAATTAGCGTCAATTGCAAGATAATTTGATATACACTGTGTGTCGTACATTTCCAGGTTTGAATTACATCTTCGTACGTATGTTAATAATATAATATAAGAATATTTTGTACTTTGTTCAGTGACAGTACCATATTATTATTAGATACTTGTAAATTATATATGTACAACACAAGAACAACGAAATTAATGATAGATCAGAGACTGCGTATACATAAAAGACTGATAAGATATGGCCATATCACATTATTATTCGCAGTCTGAGCAAACTACCAAAGTGATTTTCCGATTGTTATTACACTCATAAAAATAGTGCTTAAATCGGTGGTGTTTGCTTCATCGTGAGGACAGTTTTATAAGTGAACTTTACCATGGCCTCGCCGGCATTTTCCAAGTTTAGTAAGTACAGTATAATTTAACGATTGCATTGTCATACGTCGAATTATTAAACTATTTATTAATACAGTAGCAAACTACACTATAATCGTTGAATGAAACGCATTAAAAATTTTACATTAAATTGACTACAACAGAAGCTAATTTAAATATAGATTTTTCATCTAAGTAACAAGGCTGGAATAAATAATAATTTTAGATTTTTCGGAAATATTGGAAATAATCGATAGGGAAAGATACAGAGTGTGGCATAAAAGTTTGCTTTTGTCGTGGTATAATATAACAATTGTGTTATTTATTTCTGAAATGAAATAGCAATCATCAAGCTACGGTCATTAATTAATAGAGATCAATTTAAGAATGATATTAATTAAATTACACACACTAATATCAATATATATTTATTTTAAGCTTATTTAACTTGTATTTTATAAAAAGAACTAATCCTAAGTTCGCGTTTTGACATATTTATATAGGAATGATGCTTTAAATTAATTATAGATTTTTCATCTATGTGACATGTCTAGAAATGTTTCTAATAAAAAATAATTTGGGATTTCTTGGAGATGTTGGAAATAATACATAGCAAGAAATGCATTTCCTCACTACAAGGTGTGGTGTAAAGGTTTGCATTGCAATTAGGTGTTGAACATTCGGACGTAGAAGAACAAGTGTGTTCTTTGTAGGTGTCTTTCTAACTCTAAATTACCGTGTTATATGCGTTAGCAATGATTCGTGGACCACTTGGCCAAAGTAAAAATGGGATTTTGTTGCACAAGATGTATATAAAATTTAAAATATAAAATTAAAGAATAGTAGGACAAATTGTTAAATCGTGCCTTTCTTACAAAGTAGAGACATACGTATGCGTTTTGTATAATAATTGCATGTGCTTATTGTAATAGTAAACTTTCTTCAAACATTCATAAGTTCCTTATTATTTCATATAGGATTAGGGTCGACCATAAGGATAAATACATATAAGACTTCGTGGAATATATACCATACAATTTCGCTAGCGCAATGTATACAATATACATGTATATGTGCACACAAATGCAGCGCCACTGCTTCTTACACCTGAGCTTGCTGTTACAGCCTATATTCATATAATAAACACATAAAAGGGAACACTAATATCGCACCTTGCCTTACCATAGAGGATAATCTCATAGCAATCAGTTAGAAGATTCGCAAAGGGTACCTACCAATAAGTTGTTACCCCAAAACATGCAACACGCCTAACTGACAACGATACTATCTTGAGTAGACTGCCATTGCTGACCCTTTTTAACATCCTACCGCCATTTGTTTACCCTCCAGATTCCAAAAACTACTTGGCCTGGCTGACCTTTCGTCTAAACCTTTTCAACTCTACCAGATGTTATTATGAGCCGATGGAACCTACGTATATATTTATCAATATTTATTTCTTGAGCTTACATTTAAGTATTATTCGTAGTAGATAAAATCCAGGGCCTAATAATAGCTATAATTTTTAAACCGGAGTTTCTGGGCAATTAAATACTCTACGATACTCAAAAATTCTAAAAAATATTATCTGTTTAGCGAAACTTGATAAGGGAACAGAATTTATGAAATGCAAGCTTGTGGTTAATCTTTAAAAGTTGGAGTATAAATTATTACATTGTTGATACAATTTTTATTTATTAATACTACTTGCATACGGCGATTAGCTGATCAACTATTTGTGATGTCAGTGGGAATCACAAAAATAATTATCAAAGATACAATGGTGAAGGCTGAATTTAGAAACGAATGTGCTGTAAATGAGACACGTAAAGAATTGGGTGATTATGAAACACCCAAAATATATCGCCTTTTGGTTAGACAATAGTAAAAACATATACACTGCTTGGGGTGAACCGCACAGCCATTTCTCGGATCATCCAGCGTTTCAGAGAAACTAACGAACATGACAGGCGAACAGGGCAAGGACGACCAGGACAAGGGCGACCACGAACTACTACCGTTGTAGAAGATCGTTTTCTTCGAATGCGTGCACTGAAAGAGCGTTTTACCACCACAAGAGCCCTCCACAGATAACTTTCAGCAGTACATAATGTACAGGTTAGCATTGAAACCGTTCGCCAACGTCTTCTGGGAGGAAATCTGAGAGCCAGATTACAGCTACTGGCCTACAGTTGACTGCGGACCACCGCAGACACAGATTGGATTTTGCTAGAAACCACTTGAATTGGGGAAATGAAGATTGGAGACGCATTTTGTTCACAGACGAGTCCAGATTTTGTTTGGAGATTTGTGATAGGCGCATTCGAGTTTTTAGACGTCCAAATGAACGATATGCTCAATGCAATTTTGCCCCCACGACTACATTGGTACATTGGTGGTGGCTCAATAATGATATTGGGAGGCATATCTTTAACGACCCGCACAGACCTACACATCTTCCCCAACGTCACTTTAAACAGTCAGAGCTACATTACGGATATCTTAGAACAGTATGTTGTGCCATATGCCCCATACATCGGAGACAACTTCCAATTAATGCACGACAACGCTCTGCCCTACACAGCCAGAATTTTGCAAGAATACCTAGACGACGTTGGTATTGCTGTTATGCAATGGCCAGCCAGAAGTCCCGACTTGAATCCAATTGAGCACCTCTGGGACATTCTTGGAAGACAAGTACAATCCCTTCAACCACCCCTGCAAATACTAACGACCCAGGGAATTCAGTAGTGGAAATGTGGAATAATCTTGAACAAGGGCAGTTAAGTATGTTAATTTCAAGCATGGACCGTCAAGCCGTCATAACAAGTCGAGGCGGAAACACAGCCTTATGAGCCTGTAAACTTGCATTGATTGTTGTTAATTTGGATAAAATATGGTTTGCTTAATATTAAGCATTATCTATGATTAAACGTACTTCATTACATGCAATACTTTAAACAATATTGCGATTGTTAGTTGCGGTGCGTTAATTTCTTGGACCAATGTAGTTTAAACCCTTAGTACTATAGTATTGAGTGTGGCCTAACACTCAATACAAATCTATTGATATACTTTAGACAGGATTACTACTCTTATAAACTCTTTACAAATTTTGCATGAAAATCTTTTGCATTAACTCTGAAAACTTATGTCAACCTTTAACATACAAGTAGAACTGCCAGGTTTGGCCAGTTAGGTTAAAAAATGTGTTTTTCAACACTAGTGTATCAATATTAAAGTGCATTAGCTTGCTTATGGAATTTTAACAACATGCTTTTGTGAGGTAAAAATGAAACAGTTTTGAGGGAATTACAAGACAGTACCTTGCCAGCAGGGAATTAGCACACATCTGGATTCAAACATCAGAATTTGCATATACAGATCTAGGTTCTTACCGTTAAGTTAGTGCGGTACCGTTTTACTGACGTTGCAAGCGTGTACATCAACATATTTTAAATTCAATCATTTGATTTTAATCTTTATATGTTATAAAGGTTCAAATAAAGATTAGCTGGTGCAGAAAAACATTGCCTTTTTTTTGAAAGCAGTAAAATTAACAAACAAGTCTTTGAATTCTTCATGTTAGATTTTCATATTCGAGTTGAAATTACATACAAGGTATTATTTTTTATGTCCAATGAGAAAAGCGGGGTTCAAAAGCCAACAAAAAATGTATTATTGAAATGCATTTAAAGTGTTGCTAAGCAAATTGTTGCTAATTGGCTTCAATGACACCATTACATTCTTAACAATTTAATGTACCTACTTTAATATTGTTTGTATTGTGGTAGAATTGCTGTGCTAGAAAAGAACTTAAAAACCCTAAAACATAGTATATTTTTAAGTAAAAAATGCTTAAAAATTAAACATTATTAGCATACTTGTAGCTTGTAATCTGTTCAGTTCCATTTGTAATCGAGGTGAAATATTTATCACTACTAATTATACAACCACAAAAGAAAATAATCTAAAGCACTCAGTAGATAAGAGCAACCAGAGTATAGTATACATGTCAAAAATAAATAGCATCCGGTCTGTAAAAATTAAGTTATTATGTTGTATAGGTGGATTAAATATAGATAATTTCTTCGCATATTACAGTATGGCTTGTAAAATATATTTAATTTCAAGGATCAACGTCAATAGTCCAAAAGTTCAAGTTCATACAATATTCTGTATAAAACATATCTTGATAAAGCATAATATTATGTAAGATACCACGACACGTTTAGAAGTTAGAATTATCCATTTTACATACTAGTAGGAAGGTCGAACGACCACTGTATTTTGTTAGTACATTTCTGCAAGTAACAATTACGCTTGTTTACAAAATGGGCACAATGAAATCTTACATGCAACAGATACAATTGGTTTCTAAATACAGTTAACTGTTTTTCTTGTTATACAGGTTGTTTTTATAATAACAGCCATTTGATTTCCACAATTGCTTGCCATTAGATACATAAACAAAAACTAATTTAATAAAAGCAGTTCAGTTTTGCAGAATTAGTATTTTCGGCAAACCAAACTAGTCGGCTGACTTTCCGGTTAATGGAAGACAGTCTTTTCAATGTATTGTTAAACTCATTCGAATGTATGACGTACTGTGCAATAACTACAGTAGTTAGTTGTCTTATATATGCAATTTTGAATTTTATTTTTCAGCAATCATTAAGTTAAAATGTATCCATTGAAGAATATTACCACGCCTATGATAGTATTCTTATCATAATAATCCAAATTTTGTTTGCGCTCCCCTATGACATTTGTTATAGGATTTTGATATATCTATACCAATGGTTATCATATTTCAACATTATTCCCAATATACTCAAATAGATAAACATAGTTTTACATATACATGGCATCTAAATCTATCAATTTTTCCCAAAAAAACGAATAACTATACAACCACAAGCTCAGCCCACTGCGGTAAAAGGCATTTTATTACCATCATCTGGCATGGCCATAAGATAAAAGCAGCACGACTCATAAAGTAAAAGGTGGTAATTATCCATCTAAACAATAGCACAACAATGCAACATTTCCATGTATGTATTAATGAAACAATAAATGTGTAGGCGTTAAAAATTCGCTCCATATAACAACCGGACACCCACATCAGGTGAATGCCCTGTTCACTTGGT
Organism: Limonius californicus; assembly: GCA_014611495.1. Classification (NCBI taxonomy): domain Eukaryota; kingdom Metazoa; phylum Arthropoda; class Insecta; order Coleoptera; family Elateridae; genus Limonius; species Limonius californicus. The sequence goes on from JABXWE010014245.1 coordinate 23,245, forward strand.
CACTGTACCACTCGCCAATCCGGTCCCGAAGTTAGAAACCCTTAAATAACATTAGCATATGGTCGATTATGTATTCAGGTAACTGACCTCCTTAAAACTAACGGAGTTTCCTGCTCTACTCTCACATCTCACGCTAAAAAGACCATCCCATCAGAAGGATTTAAACGAAGATAAGACAGAGATGACACCAGGCAATTTAATTCTCCCGACAAATTTATGTTTGTGCAGCTTAGCAAATCTTTTGATTAGTATCTACGAACGGTGAATCAGCGCTACAATCGGCTGCTACAACGTCTTCCGCACCCGTACAACATTTTTGCGAGACAGACAACAATGATCAAGACGAAATGTTATCGCTTGTTAAATATCAGCGATCTAAGTTCACAGTTTTATTGCATTACTTTTATTATCGTTTTTAGACTACTAGTAATGTCAATGGACTCAGTATAACCATTATATCTAAATAAACTACCATTCATCTTCCAACTCATCCATAGTTTCAGTTTAGGAAATTTGTGTTTCATAGTTTACGAGTCACTTGATTATTGTGGTAGCTCGACCGTTTAAAATTTTTTTGGAACACTACAGTTAGCTATGTTTAAGGTTTGACGCGCTTAGCTGTAATTCTGAAAAACTATAACGGCGTATAAAAAATTGCTGTGTTGAATCTAAAAATTGTTTATAAAGAAGTTGCAAAAACAAATATTCCATTTAAAATACAAGCGTAAAATTTAGTTAAATATTGATGAAAATTAATATCGCATACATAAATGTTAGGTGTAGGCCAGTTGGTCGCAGCTGTTGCACGCGACCATTTGCATGCAGGGACTTTTGAACGCAAACGTTTGAAAGTAAGGCGTTTGTACTTAGGGATGATTAACAGTAAGCCCATTTGAACGCAGAGGTGTTTAAACATAGGGAAGTTAGGATGCAGGGGCGCTTGAACGTAGGTACGTTTGAAAGTACGTTCGTTTGGATAGAAGACCATTTGAACGCAGAGTAGTATGAACGTAGGGCGGTTAATCGCAGAAACGTTTGAATGTAGGATCGTTTAAAAGCAGACATGTTTGTACGCAGAGATAATTAAACGTACAGACGTTTGACCGTAGAGACGTCGCAACATAGGGACGTTTGAAAGTAGGTTTGTTTGAAAGCAAGGCCATTTGGACGCAAAGTATTTTGGACGTAGGGCGGTTGATCACAGAGACGTTGGAATGTCGGGTCGTTTAAAAGCAGACACATTTGTACGCAGAGACAATTAAACGTACGGACGTTTGACCGTAGAGACGTCTCCACATAGGAACGTTTGAAAGTAGGTTTGTTGGAACGCAAGGGCATTTGAACGCATAGTAGTTTGGACGTAAGGCGGTTGATATCAGAGACTTTTGAATGTATCGTCATTAAAAAGCAGACACGTTTGTACGCAGCGACAATTAAACGTACAGACGTTTGATCGTAGAGACGTCGCAACATAGGGATGTTTAAAAGTAGGTTTGTTTGAAAGCAAGGCCATTTGGACGCAAAGTATTTTGGACGTAGGGCGGTTGATCACAGAGACGTTGGAATGTAGGGTCGTTTAAAAGCAGACACATTTGTATGCAGAGACAATTAAACGTACGGACGTTTGACCGTAGAGACGTCTCCACATAGAAACGTTTGAAAGTAGGTTTGCTGGAACGCAAGGGCATTTGAACGCATAGTAGTTTGGACGTAGGGCGGTTGATATCAGAGACTTTTAAATGTATCGTCATTAAAAAGCAGACACGTTTGTACGCAGCGACAATTAAACGTACAGACGTTTGACCGTAGAGACGTCGGTCGCAACATAGGGATGTTTAAAAGTAGGTTTGTTTGAAAGCAAGGCCATTTGAACGCAAAGTATTTTGGACGTAGGGCGGTTGATCACAGAGACGTTGGAATGTAGACTCGTTTAAAAGCAGACACATTTGTACGCAGAGACAATTAAACGTACGGACGTTTGACCGTAGAGACGTCTCCACATAGGAACGTTTGAAAGTAGGTTTGTTGGAACGCAAGGGCATTTGAACGCATAGTAGGTTGGACGTAGGGCGGTTGATCTCAGAGACGTTTGAATGTATCGTCAGTAAAAAGCAGACACGTTTGTACACAGCGACAATTAAACGTACAGACGTTTGCCGTAGGTACATCTCAACATAGGGACGTTTGAAAGTAGGTTAATTTCAAGGCAAAGCCATTTGAACGCAAAGTAGCTTGGATATAGGGAGGTTGATCGCAGAGGAGTTTGAATGTAGGGTCCTTTAAAAGCAGACACGTTTGTACACAGAGACAATTAAATGTAGGGGCGTTTGATCGTAGGGACGGTTGACCGTAGGGACGTCTCAACATAGGGACGTTTGAAAGTAGGTTTGTTGGAACGCAAGGCCATTTGAACGCAATGCAGTTTGGACGTAGGGCGGTTGATCGCAGAGACGATTGAATGTGGGGTCGTTTAAAAGCAGACACGTTTGTACGCAGAAACAATTAAACGTAGGGGCGTCTCAACATAGGGACGTGTGAAAGTAGGTTTGTTGGAACGCAAGGCCATTTGAACGCAATGTAGTTTGGACGTTGGGCGGTTGATCGCAGAAACGATTGAATGTAGGGTCATTTAAAAGTAGACACGTTTGTACGCAGAAACAATTAAACGTAGGGGCGTCTCAACATAGGGACGTGTGAAAGTAGGTTTGTTGGAACGCAAGGCCATTTGAACGCAAAGCAGTTTTGACGTAGGACGGTTGATCGCAGAGACATTTGAATGTAGCGTCATTTAAAAGCAGACACGTTTGTACGCAGAAACAATTAAACGTACGGGCGTTTGAACGTAGGGACGTCTCGACGTAGGGATGTTTAAAAGTGGGTTAGTTTGAACACAAGGCCATCTGCACGCAAAGTAGGTTGGACGTAGGGCGGTTGATCGTAGAAACGTTTGAATGTAAGTTGGTATAAAACCAGACACGTTTGAACGCAGAGACCCTTGAACGTAGGGACATTTGAACGTACAGATATTTAAACGTTTGGACGTTTGAACGCAAACTCATTTGAACGTAACGACGTGTGAACGTAAGGACATATGAACCAAGAGACATTTATATATAGAGACGTTCGAACACAGAGGCGTTTGAACGTAGGGATATTTGAAATTAACAACGATTGAACATGGGGATGTTTGAACCTACGGACATTTGAACAGAGATGTTTATATAAAGAGACGTTTGAACCAAGAGTCGTTTGTATAAAAAGACGCTTGAACGCAGAGTTTTGATCGTAAGGACGTTTGAACGGAAAGACGTTTGAACATAGCGACGCTTATACGCAGAGACGTTTAAACGTAGACAGTCGTCACTTACTTTATGCTAAATATATATTTATGTAACTGATGAAGAGCAACATTATGAACATCTTTCTTATTAAATAAATAATGTTCTGTCAGTACAGATAGTATTCTTAATCAAGTAAAGGGAAAATACGGTCTTATTTTCACTAAAATATTATTTGGGCACAACTTTTTATACTTTTCATTGCTATGCACGTTAATGATTGTTTAAGAATTGTAAAATTGTTTAACTGTAAACATTCTCCAATTTCAAACCTCTTGTTGCTTTGTATATTATGTTTTGTTTGCAGTACATCTATGGACTGACTGCGATCAAACACAAGACACATTAAATAAATCTACCTCAAAAGCAATGAGCAACTTAATCTCATATCTGCAAGTCTTTAAAATTTATTAAAAACATCTACCCTTTAAAATGTAAATTTCGTTGATTAATTTAAAAAAATGTAAGTTGGCGAAAAAATATATTGTAGGAAAAACTATAAAACGTTCACTAGGTTGCATTAAACATATTGTTAGTGTTTTGCTGTATTCAAAATGTCCCTGCGTTCAAATGCTATACGAGTAAACGTTCCAACGTTAAGAAATCCCCCGTGATAGCACGTTCTGTGTTCAAACGTCCCGACGTTGAAACGTCTCTGCTTTTAAACGTCCCATGTTTAAATGGCCGTGTGCAAACGATTTGCTTCAACCGGCCGCGACCAAGCGTCCCACTCCAATAAATGTAAGTTGAAAAAATAATATCAATTAAGAAAATTTAGTAACCATTTTCGACACACAAATTTATCGATACCAAACAGAAAAACAGCAAGTATACTACAACAGGAAATATTTATCTAATAGTGATGGAGAACAAGCACTTAAGATGCAGATTTAAATCCTGTTTAACGGTCTACACTATTTGCTGATGTTCATTATTGTCTAGTATTTGTTTGGGTTCAGCACTCTGCAAACTAAATCCGTGTTCACACAATTCAAGTTTAGTTGATTAACTACAATTGAACAATTGAACGTGTCAACCTAACTTTTAATTACAATTGATCATCTTTAGTCGATTCAATAAAAGTTTGACTTGTGCCAACTATGAATCATGATTGGTTCCTTGTCGACTTGTAATTTCTTTTATGTTTTTTTTTTAGTATTTTTGTGTTAGTAGCATTGGATAGTTGTAGTTCAGTACCTTGGAAATCCAAATTTATTAGAACCCACGTAATTTTTTAATCAACATAACTTTCTGGAAATAGTAGTATACGAGAATAGAAATTATTTATGAAAACGTAGCAGTGTATGCATTGCGTCTACTGAGGAGTGCGCGTGCGTGTGTGCGTGCATGTGTAAAGTCCCAAGATTCCTGATGACCTATGAGTGTGTACAAAAACAGAAGTTAAGAAGTACTGACGTTAATAATATTATAATAACAATATTTGACAATTTGTTTCATTGCCATGATACCGACATTCGAATCGTACTTAAAATGTCATTATTATATTAACTTGCATGCCATTTTTAGCACACCGTTACAAAAATGTTGACTCAAGTGTTACTATAAATCAGGTGAAAAATAAATAAATTCTATCTTCAACTCGATTTGTTGACTGAGTAGTGTAGATAACATAAGTGCAAGGTAAATAAAATTATTCTAACCGTATTCAATTACAATAGAGTATTAAGTAAGATAACTGATTATCAAGTATTAAATTTAAAAAAAAACATTAAAATATTTATCTAAAATCAAATTATGAAATAATTCAAAGGTGTAAGGAATTGGGTGGCTTACAGATATCTCGTAAACTGCTGGAAAGTTTAAAAGGGCTAAATATTGCTTCTAAAAAGGAAATAAGTGTTTATTTTAATTCTATTATATTGATTTTTTCCTACCAACTAACCATATTTTATCTGTTATGTATTATTTATTGAACAATATTTAAATTCATTATGTCATTCAATATATAATCAAAAGCACCGTTTCAACTATATAACACAAGTACATAATAGCAAGCTGTCGATGTATTGTCACGTTACGGATTGTGAAATAGAATTCAATCCGCATCAATGATTTGTCTGAATTTAAACATATACCTAAAAGCTTTAAAATAATGCATTGATTAACAAAGATACAGAATTGTGTTATACAGACGAGCTGTATTAGTTTGTTTAAATACTTACATGAATATCACACGGAAATACGCGGAATAAAGAGATTGTGCTGAAATGCTGTTGGAATTGTATTTAACAATGAATTAAGGCATTATGGTTGTTCCAATGTTCTGATTTGCTAAATTCAAATTATTTAATGTTATAAACTATATTGGTTAAAGCCACACCTACACGAGATAGCTTGGCAGAACTTTTAATAGTTTTAAAGAATCAGGTAAAAAATGATTGATACTATAGAATAGCAATCTGTAAGAGCTTTTCAACGAGGTATCACCAGGTGGTTGTTACTATTTGAAATTGTTCTGTTGGGGTACCTAGAACCTAGGGGGTTGAATGAAGAAGGCAACCTCATAAGTCATAATGATTCCCTCTCCATGTTGTTGAAATGATTTCTAGACATTTTCAGTACCTTTTTTGCTTCCAGAGGTAGAACACATAGTACGTTTTCAAGTTGACACCTTGTATATATAAGTTAAATCTTCTAATGAAACAAAAGTTGCTGAATTTCTAAGCATTCAGTCTGTATACAGTAGTCACTTCCTTCGCAGACCCATATTATGGGTTCTAATCATCTCCTTATTCATCCATTTATGTGTCTATACTGATGCGAGTGTTAAGTTAATAGTTTGTTTATTCGCATTATAAAATAATTCGTAACCTCCCTAGGGTGCAATGATGCTTTGCATTACATTTTAAGTACAAGTATGTTGATTCAGTGTGGTGGTAGCTCAGTTGGTAGAGCGCTCGCTTTCTAAAAAAACGTCGATTCTGGACGGAGATTTTTGTACTGCAATCCACCACATACAATTTCCTAATCCGGCTTGCAACCGTAATGCTAAAAACCTTCTCTGGAATTTCTGTCGTTCGGATTCGACGTTAAACTGTAGGTCCCTCGTGTTTCTATCTTGGCGCTGAGGAGAAGCACGTAACAGAGAAGAGGCCGATGCCCAACAGTCGGACAGAAGGCTGTTGGTGGTGATGATGATGATGATGATGTTGATGATACTGATGCTGATTCAAGGTTTATTCAGAATCATGTAAAAAAATAAACTAGGTATTCATTGTTTTTTACTTTATTTAATATTGGTAGCATAATGGGGCAAATCAAGTGAGTACCACTTGATAAAACTTCTTGATATTTTCTCAGGCTATTAAACCTTTCAACTGATGTTGTTTTACTCTCATTACTTGTGAAAATACAACTGTAAGGAACACATCTGCTGTAACTACTAAACGTATCACCACTGCACTAATTGATCCTGCTATAATAAAAACTCGAACAGCATCTCTAACAGTATAAATGGATGACGCGCAGTAATTAATTCAAGACAACTCGCTTAAAGCTACGCATATCAAGGTTCGTGTCAAAATAAATAACTGATTTTATATCATAATGCCAAATATATGCAAATGTGCAAGTTCAAGCTCGCGAAACCGTTGGTCAATAAAACTTTTACGATGTTCATTGGGTGTCGCTCGCAGAGGACGTGTACAAGTTTATTCAAGTATGAGGAAACTTAATTCCAAATTATTATATTCATTTGAAGGTCTACATTACTATTAAACACAATATAACACCGAAGCAACTGTACGATGATACGGTCATCGAGTTTTATTAAATTTACATTGTGGGTTCAGTGTTACTCGGGGTCAGCCATTTATTCAAAAAATAACTAAATGGTAAGGATTGTTCTTCTTCTTATTATTCTTCCCTTTATTGTTCTTGTTGGTCTGCTCTTCAGTGTAAACAATAGCTCTGCTCTACTGTTAGTATCTATTAGAAACAGAAGTATATTCTATTCTGCCAACACAATTTTGCATAACATTTAATAATCGGAACGCTATTATTGATTAGATATGGAGGAGCATTTGGGTTGAAATCGCCTAATATTTTTTTAATTCGTAGGTTCTTCCTTATTGCCCTGGCATTGGTTATGTTTAGGCAACTTCATTGTTATATGTAAATCAAACTTAGTTTATGCATGGTTTACGACATGGAAGTAATCA
>JABXWE010014246.1:0-47558 GCA_014611495.1 Limonius californicus
TTTTATTTGATGTAAATTTTTAATTTTGAGTTTCAAAAAGTAGATTAAAATTTTAGTTGGCTTTTTGATAGGGAAAGAAATGAATTTTTAAGAAAAACGAAATACTATTGTAAAAAGAATGTTTTTAGGATCTCAATAATAAAAAAAAAAGTTGAAAGTCGCCATTTTGAAATAATTCGTCCAATTGAAAATCTGATATCACCATCGTGTAGAGAATGTCCTGAAAGATATTACTGCCAAATATTTTGAAAGTAGTACCCATAGTGTCGCTAAAATAAATAAGGCGCTTACTCTGAAACAGGTTGTATATTTTGGATTTCGCAAACTTTTGTGTAAGTCTACAAATGTTAAAACTAAAAGACTATTATTTGTGACATTTAAAATATTTGACAACCTTCCAGATATATTAAACAAAATTATCATAATATGAATGTGCTATCTAAAACTCACTGGTCTATCCAACAATATATAAATTCACAGGTACCAGGGCGAATAGATAATGTTGTTGATGCCCTGTAATATTATTAATAATAAATAATAAAACATATGTTTGTATATTAGAATTGTTTTAAATAATGTATGTGTTAGAATAAATTTTGCCAGCAGTAAAAAAAAATCTTACCGTAATGTTAATTGCCTATGAACACTGACACACTTATTTGTAAAACAGTCTAAGTCTTCTTTTAATAATAGTACATAAAAATAATATTTTAGAAGGGAACGTGGACAAGAAAACGAAAATTAAGAAAAGAGGCAAGGGTGTTGTTGAACCAATGAAGAAATGTATTGAGAACTCGGAACTTAATCTAGAAGGAGCTGTTAGCGAGGAGTATTTTATATGTTTCCGAGAAGGTGCAACTGGATCGTGTGTAGACGATAGTAGTGCCCCTCTTATGCTACAGAACAAATTTCAGTGGCAACTGGAGGGAATTCTGTCATTCCCAATTGCCCAGAAGTGTGGAGAAGGTTCTTTTAATCTTTATGCAAATATAACTACCCATTTAGAGTGGATCACTAATACTGTTAGACCATAATTTTCTGGCGTGTTGTCAGTGCAAGTAGTATATTATGGTTTTATATAAGAAATTAATAAGGAAACTGTTTTATTTTATATTTTAATATATTATGTAATTTTAAGATATTTTGAGGGTATTTCTAAAAGCTAAAATTGTTTGCTTGAATCAATAAGGAGGGTTAGTATTTATATATACGATTCATACTTGAAACTGTCGACTATTTTGGACTTTGCCAAATCTTGGCGAATACCTACATTAACAGACTAGCCACTACATTTGTAGGCGCTGAGATATTTCCAATATTATCTAGCCAATAATAATACAACTGCCTAAAGATAATCTTTTTAAAATACGAAACCTCATACATAGAAATACGTTGGGCACAATTGGTACACATTTTAGCCAAAAGCTAGGAAAAATCAATTCCAGGTTTCTGTAGAATAATTATAGATAGATAAGTGACCTTACATGAAGCTAGATTTTACGCGTTTTGTATCTTTGCAAGATTTTAGTCTGTAATTAGCATCTTGTTGAATTACTTATGAATCAACCAAATAAATGGTCACGATCAATTTAATTCTTTTATTTGTACCCAGATCTTCCATAGGTATCTACATAAATACCAAATATAATGTGATTTATCATCATAATTTTGTAGTTGTAGTTGATATGAGGAAGCAACGTTTCAATAAAACTTCTACATCTACATCGTCTGTTAGCTATCGTGTAACCTCATGCTTTTAATTCTTCTATTTCTACCGTATAATGCTCCTTTGCCACATGTTCTTCAAGTGTACTCTTATCTTTCTTCCATCTGATTCCGTTCGTGGTCTTTCCATGCCACATTATTGGTAAATTTTCTCGGACTATAGCTTATGAAGGACGATTTCCTGCTTTGGAGTTATTTTACTACTTTTGGTTTTGTCTGTATAGTTCAGAAGAATCCGATGTTTCTGCGGTCATCTGTTGGCAAAAGTCGGTATAGTGTTTGATATATTTTTCAATATTTTGCACAGTTCTCTAGCGTACTAAGTAACAAATTTCATCTACCTGTTAAAATACAATTTTGGGTGTACTCGTATTCCGTATACTGTGTATAAGGTATATTCCTGCATATCCCTTTCGTTTTATTAAACTGGTTCTATCTATTGCCTTATGCCTTAGTGTGAGTGGGGTTGTACTGTTAATTAGCGTTTCATTTTAATTGTAATGATAGTAATTATTTGATTTACCCTTTCTACGCCGTTGCTTTTAATTTGTGAACTATTAAGTATATAACGAAAAATGGTTTGAACCGCTAGTAGGATAACCAAATGAATATATTAAGATACATTAATCTATTTAGTTAACTATCTTTTATAGATAATTATAAAAGACAATATCACACACAGAACTGCAGCGTTACTAATAATATATGTTTGAGCTTTTTGCACTAGAAATCACTGGCAAAACTTGAAGCCACGATTTTCATACTCACTCTATAGGACTGTATACGGACAGCTTTTATTTTTCGATATTTTCCAAATTTTAGAGTAGAACTGAAAGATGGTCTGTAACAAGTTTTTCTATTTTAACACGTATTGCTACTTAAGCACTCTGTAATTTGCCGAAACTGTTAACTTACTACAGTATGTTGGAAGCCTGCTCTGCGTTTGCGGTAGCTTTTCCGTAAGTTAAAACTACCGGTGTGGTGTCGCCATTGATAAAATTGACCTGTTATCTACAAGTCTCTTACTGATGTTAAGCAATTACTTTGTATAAAGTCTCAGACATTTTTAAATAATTTCAGAACTCTGTTCTCTAGACTTATTCAACTGATTTTTGAACAAACTAGTATTGCTATTAACAGTGTTCAATGTTTCGAAATATAAGAGCATCAATAAATTTTCGTCACAAACGTGAATTTTTTTGGCCAGTTAATCGAAGTTTGATTTTTTATTGTTTCCGAAATTAACCCTGAATTTGGGATGTAATGTATATTCGAAAATGTGCGTAAATTCTCATTTTGCGGTAGCTGACTATCCGTTTAAACCAAAGAAAATACAGTTTTATTACAAAGACTATGTCAAATCCTGCGGTTTAAATGTAAATTTATTTCGTGTGTTTAAGCGATTCCTAAAAATAGGAAATTATACCTACGCTTCGTAGAGAATAACCTTCTAGTATCTCAGCATAAATTTTACATTAAATGAGTATGTATTTGGTAGGAATTCGATTTAAAGTGCCTCCTGCTTATTGCTGCCTGCGGTGAAGTTCATCTGAAGACTTTTGCAACTCGATTTTCTTTGTGCAGTCTCCATCTGGTGCCGTTATTGATCACTTAAACTTTTTAAAGAACATTTTCAGCTCTCCTATTTCCCATTCCGTTTTCAATCTTACTGCGAGCCACAGAGAACTTTCCTAAGTCAACTGATGAATTTTTCCGCATTCCTAATACTTTTGTTGAATCAGGATATCCGTATTTGTAATTCGCTTTCCTTAAAATATGAAAATTTCATCATTTATTCAAGAATTAGCTAGCTGCTTAAAGTGTCTTAAAATTAGCTAAAATAAGCTATTTTCGTGGTACTGTGGTGTGAAAAAGTGCTGGATCAGTTGCACAAATAAGATAAATTGCAGTTTAAACCCATTCTTTTCAAATATTTTTCATTTCATCATTGCAAATATAATACAGGAATTTAAACGCAATATTAGTAATAATAATAGCCCAAATGTCGGTCCATAAAAAACGGAAACAATTCGATATATAAAATTTATTCAAAAACAGAAAAATTGTACATTATATACAGGGTCTGGCAAAATGTACTACTCATTTTAAACAGTCTATGAAAGTATGTTAACTTAAACAACAAAATAGTTTTTGTCATCTGAATATTGTGACGCGCAAATGACAGTCGTTCTTCGAAATGCATTCTCTAAACGGCTGACAAAATTTTGAAGGACGTTCCGTTGAATAGCATTCTTGCGTTATGTTCCTTTCTAACTCTTCCAAATTTCTGGGCTTTCTACATATACTCTATCTTTCAATAGCCCCAAAGAATATAGTCTAAAACTGTCGTCAAAAACACCATTGAACAGCAACGACTGAATTAAATTGGATAAATTTCTCAACACAAAAGATTAGGTGTTCTGTTGACCATCACTCCATTATTACATAGTGCCAAAGTATGGAACAAAATTTCCAAAGCCTACTCTTTCATTTAAAAATGCTGAGCTTATGAATAGCTGATTAGGTTTCCTTTTATTATAGAAATAAATAATGGGTCATACATTTTGCCGGACCCTGTATAATAATGTAGTCTACACCTAAACGTTTCTAACAATAACCACTAGTTAATTTAAAACTATTTTAGTACTTAATAGGTCACCATTTGTTTTTAAGAACTAATTCACACCTTTTTGCCATAGAATTCACCAGTTTTTATAATTCTTCCTTCGTATTGCAACGATACCAGTAATTAATTAGGGATTCGATTAATTCCACTTTTTTGTGGGTTTCTTTCTTGAAAAAATGTTAGAAATCCTTTGCCATAAGTTTTCGATAGGTCCGGGGATTGTGCTGGCCAGTCTTGTCTTTTAACTTTATTGTCGACATCCAAGATTGAACAACCGTTGCTCTGTGGCAAGGAACATTATCATCTTGAAAGATAAAGATCAGGAAATAACTCTTTTCCACTTGGCCGCATCTTTTCCTGTAGGACATCAATGTATATGGATGCATTCATCATGCCAGATACAACATGTAGCCTACCAACACCTTCAGCAGACATGCAGCACCATATCATGACGGAGGTTGGATTGTTGGAATTGGTGGTAGAACACACTGGCGTAAAAATTCACAAACAATTCAAAACATATGTGTTTCCAGCATGATAGTTAATATTAAAGGTAGATACATCACTAAATAATACCCTCTGCCATTGTTCTGGGACCCAGTAGAGATGATCCTTTGCAACCCCTAAGCTCAGATTTAAGAAGTCTCCGTTTTACAATAGAAGTGTATACACTTACACCAGTAGCTTCGGACCATATGTTGGTTAAATATGTCGAATTGACACTTCCCTAACGGTTTTCTGTAGAGTTCTAGCTACCTAATTTAGTGATAAGTTGTTGACGTAGGCGCTAGAATCTTCTTCTCATTTCCTCCTTATGCCCTTTCGGAGCGTCGGAGGTGTTACTTCTTAATCTTCATTTATCCATTTCTTCCAGTTCTTCCGGTCTGCGGCCTTCTTCTTCATTTGCTGTAGCGTCTTACTTCCCTCTCTCCCTATCTCCTCTATCTGTTCCAACCACGTTTTCCTCGGCTTTCCCTTTCTTCTTTTCCCTTGTCTTTTCGCCTCCATAACTCGTTTTACCAGCCTGGTCTGCTTCATTTTAATTATGTGCCCGTACCAGTTTAGTTTCCTCTTTTTGATTGTTACTTCTATCGATTCCTGCTTTAGTTCTCCTCTAATGTAGTCACTTCTTAGTCGGTCCATTTTTGTCTTTCCCGCAATTCTTCTTAGTTGTTTCATTTCTGCTGCATTAATTGTGCTTTCATGCTTTTTGTTTGTTACCCATGCTTCACTACCGTATAGTATCGTTGGTATGGTGATTGAGTTGTAAACTTGAAGCTTAGTCTGTTGGCCTATTTGTCCCTTACCGAATATTGTCTTGTTTAGGCTGTAATATATTTTTGTCGCCTTCCTTGCCTTGTTGCTATTTCTAGGTCTATTTTCCCATCGTTTGTCAACATCACTCCTAGATACTCGCAAGTTGACACCATATTTATTTGTTCTTCTTAACATTTAATCGAGTCTCTATTTCTTATATTTTCTTCCTGTTTGTCTATCTTCATACATTTACATTTACGTCAACTGTATTTTGTAATCTTCCATTTCTTGTGCTAGTTCATATTCTTTGCTTCTTAATGATGTTATATTCCATGTTCCTATTTTCATGTTTATATTTTTTCTTCTTTCTCATTTTCTTTAGCCTCGTTTTTATTTGTCTCTACAATTCCATTTTCACAGCGGTCGTATATTTTGTTGACTGTCCCGATCTTTTCTTTTGCTAGTTTTTTGGACGTCGTCCAGTGAACGTTAATGTTCTCATTTGCTTTCTTGTTTCCTCGTATTCCCTATCATTGGGTAATCTTTCACTAGTCGTTCTTGTTTTCATACCTTTGTAACTATGTTCCTTTTTCCCATTATTACTTTTCTCTTTTAGCATTCCTTTTGCCCCTTCCCAGCTTGTCTCCTCTACTGTTTCCATCCTCTCTAATTGTTCCAGGGTGTAAATTTCATTATCGACTTGTAGTTTGTTATATCGTATTATTGCATTGTATCCCCTGCTTCTTGCGTCTTTCATATGTTTTATTATTTTTTTCTTTCTTCAAGGATTTGTTTTGGATAGTCTTCGTTCTTTCCTTTTATATTTTTTGCGGCCTTCATTATTTCCTGCTTCTTATTCCATGTTGCAATTCAATCAGTATTGGTGTGTTCCTCCTGCTTTCCTCTTCCTTCCTTCCTAGTCTTACTATTTCCTGTATTTCTTTTTCCATGTCTATTGTGACTTCCATATCCCTGAATATTACTCTCAGTGTTTCTTTTAGTTCTAGCTCTGGTTCGTTGGATTTATCTTCCACTCCCTGTATTTATTATGATTTTTTCTTTCGTATCTCCTTTTCCAGTATTTCGATTCGTGTATTTTGTGAATTTAATACTATCTTGAGTTTTCCATATTCCATCTTTAATTCCTCATTTTGTGTCCTTATTTGTTCCATTTCGTTATTTATTTTATCTAATTTTTTGTTCATATCTTCAGTTTTCGTGTCAAGATCAGTCGCTAGCACCAAAAATTTGAAAGTAATTTTTAGAAACTAGGCCAAAAATGTAGCTAAACTTCAAGAAATAATTATTTTGTTGGGTGATACAGAACTTTTTCACACCACATTAGGTACATTATTATGTGCTCTTTTTTTCTTCATCAATTCTTTTACCTTACGGTGTCGAGGTTGCCATTCATACATTCGGGATTAATTGAAGGTAATGGGTTTCCTTTGGACTGGCATCATGCTCCTCCCGCTCTCCTCAACTAAAATCGCTCTATCCATTTTCACTATTTGTGTTAATTGTGTGTATGATGTGTGTGATCTTATTACTTCTACTGGTCAGCCAGAGGTTAGGAGAAGCGCCGTTAATTGTAACCCAACGTCGAATGGATTACCGAGTTCGATACCGACCTTAGGAATGACAGAAAAATGTCTGCCTATCCTAAGGTTCGAACTGAGGACTTCGCATTGCGAGCCTAGCCCTCTTACTACTGGGCTACTCGGGTTTTTTATGTGCTCTTTCTCCATATTGTAATTAGTGAACAACATATCGACGATCGTTTGAAAGTGAGAAACGATCGGAAAATGGATAAAAAAAATTGCGAAATAGGCTAAAATCAACTTTCATTTATGATATGTTTGGACATAATTTAGTAAATTCTTTTCACCTTATTACCAACTACCAACCCTTGCGAACGTAATTAATTATATTATTTTCAGAACATCGAACCCATAGCAAGACTAACCAATTTTAATTGATTAACATAACAAGCAGCAACACAGCTGTTACAAATTAATTAAGCTATTATTTCTATACCTATGTAGAAAGACAATGGATTTCCCTTATTTTGGGTAAGATTAAAAAAATATGCTACGAAAACGGCCGCGCTAAGTTTTTAATACACAGACCGTTTTGAGATTCCCTTCAGATGCTAAAACATGGTATATCTGCATCAATCGATTTCTATCTAGGTGATATCATTAGCGTTTACTACGGGCGCTGTGAAATGACGATTAATAATTTTCCACCTAAATCATGGTAATCGTTTTGCGACAATCATTATCGATACTTATTTCTCGGATAAAATTACAAAGCCAACATGGTTTTGTGGAAATACAATCCGATTTAATTGGGTATTATGTAAAATTTATAATGGATCTCCGGATATATCGTATGTTAATCCGAAAAGGCCAGTTCATATTGTTGCCAGGCAACGACCGTATCCACCTCTAGGAATAAATTTACATTCATATAGTAAAAGTATATATACGGTGGGTGTTATCAAATTTACTCCCTTACAGGTAGCTCGTACCATTTGTTTACCTTATCGTGTTACTTTTGCTACAGCAACAAAACTTGCGTTTCAAATGACCGTAGAAAAAATGTAAGAAAAGAGACCAGTTTCGAGAATTATTACATCGGTGGAGTACTAGCTAAGTCATCAAATTTTGTAATCTTGTTAGCTATACAAATAACAAGTAAAAAATATGACAATATGATAGAACACTATACTACGAAACTTTTCATTAAAGCCCCTTTTAGCTTAAATCGGTTCTCGAAGATTACTTTCGCGATAGGATAAACTGCAGAGCCTAAATTTAAGTCATTTCTTGTAATACTGTGAAATATATTATTTAAAATGGGTTTCAAACATGTTTAAATCTTTTAATTGGCAGCAGTAAATGTAAAATGTGCAAGCAGCATTGAAATATTCAGTATTTGTAATTAATTGTTTCGTATTTCCTTTTTGCTACTAATTAAGCCTAATCCAATTAAAAATCTGCAGCTTATATTTCTTCTACGAACCTAGGACAAAAATAGAAATTTGGCAACTTTGGAATTGAACTACAGATTGATTTAGAAAGCATTTTCGAAGACATGTTTTTTTAAGTAACGTCAGGTTATTTGTTTATAAGAATGAACAAAACGACCAACAACAACAAAATAAAACTAAAAAGACAAGAATTCAATAAAATCGTTCAATGTGGCCACCATCAATATTCACACAATCTGCAGCTTTCCAAGCAAATGCGTTACGTATACAAATGCTGCTGCTTGGTTGATGCCGTTTTCCAATTTCTGGATGTCATTTACAGAAGTTTGATACAACAAATACTTAAAAAAGCCCCATAGACAAAAATCTAGGGTTGTCAAGTCTTGACACCTTGAAGGCCAAAGCACAGGACCGCCCCGTCCTGTTCACCTTCCAGGATAGTGTTGGATTAACCATATCTGGACATACACCAAAATGCACTGGAACACCATTCTGTTGTCACCACATATCACGCCTTATTACTAGTGGTACATTTTCTAAAAGAACTGGTACTGGTACATTTAGAAAATGTAAATAATTTTGGCCGTTCATCCCGTTTGGTATGATAACAGGACCAATTAGGAAACTATCTACAATTCCTCCCTAACATTAATATTCAACCGAACTTGATGATGTCGATCATGAGTGCCGAAAGGATTTTCATATGCCCAATTGTGGTTGTTGCGTAAATTGTACACACCGTTGCGGGTGAATGTAGTTTCGTGGAAGTTGTAATTGAGGACCTGGGTTGGTCGTTTGGTGTTGATAGTTCCTTAGATCGAAGTATATATTTATATAAGTCACACAATTTATCCATCTTAGGCGGTTTCGGTGATTGTTTGGGAACAGAGGCAGTAAGTTTGAGAGAAGTTATGCAGTCGTCTTGTTGACGAAGAGTTCCATAAACCTTCTGTAGTTGGCGCTAGTGAATAGACAAACGATAAAAGCAAAAATAGGCTAGACTTCATGAGAAGACAGAATGAACTGGTGCGTGATGCCATCACATTTTTCATAACTCTCAAGTTTAATTCAGTTAGTTGAGTCATCGAAAACGGTGTTCACTGTACACAACTTTTAGATTTATTCTAATATCCAAAATAGTATGAGAATGTATGCAGTTTGACCTTATTTGATGAATTTCGTAACTGAAGAGGCTTTCCTTGAAGCTGACCTGTAATGCGCTCTAAATTTATTTCGACGCGCAGGCAGTGTAACACGTAAATCTAGAAGTGGCAGATAAACAATTTAATTATAATGAAGCAATTGTTAAACATGTAAGGCAGCGTATGGACAACGAACCAACTACATCTATATAAAAATGTTCTAATAGAACCTACCACAAAATTGTGTAGAAATGAAAGGTTATTGAAGAATTACTATTGCCAGATTATACCAAGCGCATATTTTATTGTCAGCGGTTTACAACGCACACTATATACAAATTTATCAAAATAAGGACGGGATGATTTGTTGAAATGTTATGAACTAAAAAAGATATGCATAAGTAAAAGAGAAGCAGTTTCAGCGGGAGAGTATTTTGGCCAAACAAAAGAAAATGAACGTTTAAGGGCGAAGCTACATTATTTTAATATTTTTTAATGAATTGACTAACTAATATTAGGCCAGTTGAATTATACGATATTTTTTCTCTTTAAATTGTTGGGCTGAACTTAATAATAAGGCTGTGTGTATTGAGAAATGACTTCATCATTAGAGCAGAACGGGCAGGTGCATTTTCATACAACAAGAACCAACTATCTTTTTCTACAAATTGCCGTGGCACTCTATAAATACACGGCTATCATTTCGTCATCTCTTAATCGTAGTGTACACTCGTTACTGTTCGTTCCCCAGCCACAAATTCTCTATGGATCACACACAATTTATCGAAAAAAAAGTCGGCATGGGTTAGAATCTGAATTTTTGCAGAGGAAACTTTTTGGATATTACATTATAAAACTACTGCTATAACTAAGTTAATACGGCAACTAAAAATATTCGATATATTCGGACATAGCTATTTTGAAATGTATCTATTATTCCAAAATTTTTATGTTCCAAATAAACCAGAAGAGCAGAGGCGAACATTTTATTGCGATTTTGAAACTTTACTTTACTCCTAAGGAATGTAATTTTCGCGTAATATGCAAATTCTACAGAACAATAAAGGAATAGAAGTAATTGATTCGGTAAGTGTGCAGGAAAGCGTGTAAAGTCTTCCTTCCAAATGTAAATTTAGGAAAGAGTTTGAGTTCTGTAAGAGAGATCAGTTCATTGTTGGTTTTAGAACGGGGGCACTTTTAGAAGCTTTATTAGAACAAGATTTTTGTGGTAGTAACTAAAGGTCAAATTAAAAGAGAAATGTACACTAACAAGTACAATACGACATTTATCTTAAGTAAATATAATTTTTTTTTTATTAAATGGAAGTGTGAATATGCAAGACAACTGTTGTTTGATATAAAATATCTTTTCGAGCTGTTTGTACATGTTTTTATTTTACTGCGTCAATACAGATGCTTACAGTAAAGAAGTTACCAATAAACTTGAGTCTTTACACGTGTTTGCAGTATAGAAGTTACAAACAGACTGATTACAAGTTTTCCTACAACCAAGGCACCCACAAAAGTGGTTGTAGTGGGAGATACAAACATTCAAAAATAAGGCGCGCAAATAAGGCTCCAACAACTGTATTTGGATGCATCATCATAAGGAAAGATATGCGTTTGGTTTTTCAGTTTCAGTAGTCAGCATTGAAAGAATAAATCAGTTTGCTTTATTAAGCCGTTATCAATTATTGTACAATAAATATTGGAAATGCCCTCCCTGCATTATTTGGTATTGGCCAAGCCTTTGACAACAATTATATTATTATTTCAGTGAATAGATTATTTACCTTTAATATAATGTGTTCTTTTCAATATTCAGTAGTATTACATTAATTTTGAATTTTTAGTTATAGAATCCATAGTGAAAACTATGCGTTGCCTTCTTCAATAAACAGGAACTGATCTATAAAAATATGCGCTTAAACTACAAATAGGAAATAGTATTCTTTGCATTGAAGTAGTAGAGAGATTATTGCAGCACACTTCTTGAATGCATCCGCAATTTCAAGAAAAGGGCAGTTGGCTTTCATTGCATGATAGATATGCATCTACCTATTCTGCACTGATTGTGAAGTCACTGGTCATGAAGCACGACATTGTGGAAACCAATTATCCGCCTTCAGCTAACTTTGCCCCAGCAGGCTTCTTTCTCTTCCTACAGTGGAAGTTGTGCCCAAAAGGAAATGATTTCAAGACGTAGAAGATATTTTAAAAAACTGTAACCGTCTATTGAAAACTATTTCTTTTGGACGCCTTTGCCGACTGTTTTCAGAAACTCTTAGAACGTTGTACTAAGTGTTTTAAAGTAAATTGAGATTACTTTGAATAAGTATCAAATATCGTTCGTGTTATTTAAACTAAGTTTCTTTGTGTCGGCTCGGAAATTATATTGACAAATCTCGAATATCTCAATATACCAATTACGTTTGTAGGCGGAATTCTAAAGATTAAGATGGTATTGAAATTATTTGTATAGCAAGCAAGAAAATCTAAGAGATGCGATATTTATTTAAATTTCTGATATACTTCAACACCAACGCTTCGATTTATTCTTTAAAAATACAGTGGAAGGTATGTTGTTCGTAGGATAATTAAAACTGATATAATCTTGTTTTTTATATTAAGTCGTATATCGGCATTTATCAGGATTAAAATTTAGCTTGTTGGCAATAAAATATTTAAAATCTTTATTTAACTCTTATAGCAACAATAAACACTGAATTTCATATCTGTTAGAGATAGTAGAGCGCTATAAAATCATTAGCAAAATATATTGTATTATAAGTTTTAATGATATATTATATATTATTTATAAAAAATTTAAAAATATAATAGAGGACTAAGAATACAAGCTAGTCAAATTTTTAGGTACGCTACGCTACCAACAATTTTACATAAAAACTGCGGCAAGCTACACTACAGCTAATACTAAATTGGCTTTTAAGCTACTTTTCACACATATTTAAGTGAAGCCTTACTTTAGCAGTAGTACATTATTATAATCCTTCTACTTGCGTAAATAAATTAAGCAAACGTAAATAAAGCAACGTTCCACCCTAAGTAAGGAACGAATGGTCAAATAGAACATTGGAAGATACAATAGAGGATGTACAAGATTAAATTATAATACTTGGACCTCTGTACTGTATCTTAGGTAGCGCATTATTGGTGGTCGCTACGTCTGGGAACTTGCGAAAGTTAATACTGTTTGGAATTTTCATACTTTAAATGTTGATTAGGTTAGGTGCATATAAGAAATTTTAGTAAAAATATTCAGGCTATTTTTAACCGACCTGGCAATCAAAATTTTAAATATACATTTTTACATCGTGAAACCAAAATATTCGATTTCCTGTCCCTTCTGGGTCTTAGGGCCATCTAGCTGAATGTTGGTAAGCGAACTGCAGCCAATGTAAAAGACAGTACGTATAATATACGACAAAATAAATTGGTATGAAGTCTTGGAATTGTTCTGATTTTAAGAAAATTAAATAAATCTTGACATTGAAATGGTGTGCGTTATATTTAGAGGATGCTAGCTTCTAATAAGGTAAAAATTTCACTAAATTAAGGCCATATATCGTAAATATAGGTTGATTTTACCGTATTTTTGTACTACTTGCTAGGAGTATTTTTTATTGTCCGTCCATATGATTTATTCGATCATTTTTTCACTTTCTATATTGTATCTAAGATACTATTTTTTTAGATTATTTTTAGCCACTGTAGTACTTCGTATGGGTGTTTTTGTTACATATATAAACTGTTTTGAATTCTCACAAATATTTTTTAGAATAAAGTTAGACCACATTTATGTAGCGAAAACATAGCTTTTCGACTACAGCTACTGTTTATTTAGCTGCGTACTGCTGCAATCTGCTTTTTGTTTCAAGAAGCAACAAATTTCTTGAAGTTACAGTTTCATTATGGTAAAACAATGGCTTATATACCGAGTATTGATCTTTGCCTAACAATGCTAGTCTCTGATATCGTAGTCAGATGTAATAGTTGAATGACAACGCGACCACTTCTGTGGCTTTATCTTGCACCAAACTATCGGGGGGATTGTAGGTCAGGCTATAAATCTAATCCCCTGAATTTGAACCTATGCGAGCTCCCCGTCATGAATTACTAAGGGAGTTTCTTTATCACGTATTGCTTGCCAACCTCCTGTGATAAACTTTCTGCTCATAGCGAACATTTTTGATGTTTAAATACAAGCATCTGATAGAATAATTAATGTGTATATTCAACTAACTTCGTTTACGCTTATCAGATTTCATGGTTATGAATATTTAGCGGTTACGGTTAGACCTACAGCAACAAGTGTTTAAGTGTGCGTGTGTAGGTTAAACAGTTTTTGCTTCCGTTTTTTTCTTAGCAGGGATTAACTAATTCCTTTTGAAATGTCACTCCAGGTCTTGGGGTACTGTGTACGAACTTTATAACCCGCTTCTCTGCAACGCTTTTCCGCTGTGTTTTCCGATGACAATATTGGAAACCACCCAGCTAGTATTTGCTCTCCTTGCAAGGTATTGATTTCTAATTCACAGCCAAAACCGCAATTTACAATATAATAACACGAATGACTGGTTAGAAATTAAATTTTTTAAAGGAGCAGGGTTGGTTGTTTTTGACAGGGTGCTTTTATACAATTTTGATTTTGAGTAATGACATCATCGACATTATTTTAAATAAACGGTGATGATGTTTTTCTATTGATTAAAATCCAGTAAATTTTTTGTTAAGACTTGTTACATTTTCTGGCTACAATACCAAATATTGTAGGTAATGTAATCTATTATTTACTTTGATAGTGATCCGTAATTTCTCCAAAAAGTTAAAAATAGTATTTTTCTCTCCCTATTCAGGAAATAATTATTTACGATATAAATGCTAAAAGTGACATTTTATTTTGTGAGAAGGGAAGTTTGGGACACGACGCCGAAGGCGGAGTGTACCATCCCTTCGAACAAAATAAAATCACCTTTAGCATATATATCATACACTATTTTTTCTACAAACACCATTAAAAGTACAAATCAATGCATTTCTTACGTTATTAAATTTATAAAATATCGTTTTGAAACCCAATTATTCATGAAGTTTATTGTTGCTAAGGTAATGAAAATTCGATCGTTTGTTGACAAGTAACTTCAAATCTCGTGACAGCGCCGAAGAAAATTTTTTGTTTGCAAGTAAAACACTATCCACTTCAGATTACTTATTCTAACTGCAGTTCATCTAACTGTACATTTAATTAAGCAAATAAATATTCCTTTGATTTAAAATTTCTTAATTTTTTTATAATATCGCACCAGTGTTAATAGTAAATCACGTCATATACTTTTAGCACTAGTGCTAAAAGTAAATTAATTTTAAGCACCAGTGCCATAAAATCACATTTTAGACACTGACAGCATGCGTTAATAATAAAACTTTTACTGACGTTTGTAGAAAAACTATTTTAAAGCAATCTTCTATAAAGCAATTTTGAATTTTCCGATTAGTATTCGAGGAATACGCTCATCATCATCATCATCATCTGACATGGAGCTGACGCAAGGTCGATCCTGCGACACTTAGCTTCTAAGTGCGTCACCCTCCGTGTTGTTGTGGTCTGTGTCTCTCGCTGTTCTTTCCTCTTTTTGATGTAGCACCTTGTAGAGGCGGCAGTGGTTCTCCTCTCTTCCGTCCCCGGGTGGATAACCTCGCACTTGCACTCTATTGTTTGCCCCCCAAAATTGTTTTGTTTTTAGTCTCGCTAATCACTTTCGCCCGAAGCGTTTTGCGAGCACTCCCGTTCCCACGTTGATATTATTAAAGCAAAACTAAGAAGAAATCCAATGAAGAATACCCATGTCCGTACCCGATCACGCCGCCCATGCCACCCCATTCCAAAGCTACTTGGACCTTACTTAAAAGAATGTGCAAATGAAATCGTAAAATCAACTAATTGATAAATCCAAGTTGAGTTGGCTGACTTAAATACCTAGGAACTTGGAATCTATTCCCTATCTCGCCCTGGCTGTTCCCTAATATTAATAACTTTGTCATTTATGTGAATAGTAGATAACGCAATTTATGACAACTATACCAGATTGAATAATTAAATAATTAAGACCAGCTAAACAAACTAACACTTCATTTTAAAATGCAAATAAAGGAATCCAAACAGTCCCTAATTTCCCCTCGTCTGACTACCTGTCTGGCGATTATTTATGACCTAAAAACCTATTCTCGGAGCCGCTTGAGACCCGGCCGACTGGGGGAGCGGTGCTGAGCTATTTTTAGACGGGCCTGCCGGCCTGCTTCCGCTTTTAAATTCGTTTGACTTGAATGACACGACTGAACAGCGAATACATATATGTACAAAATCCACTAAATAAAACCATTTGCAGCCACTTTTAACTATTGAAATTGAATCCAGTTAGCCTTTTCAAAACGCAAAGCTCCCTCGAGCACCTGCCCGCAATTATTCCAAATCAAACGCTGCCAATTCCCTAAACGAAAGCGGAGCCCCACAAAACGCGTGCACCCCGTACGGAATCCCGGACCGAACTCAATTAGTATTCGAGGAATACGCTAATAAAAAATACAGGGAAAGTGAAAAACATCAGCACAATGAAACAATGTAACTTGCTACAGAGTGTTCCATTAAAAAACATTAGAAAACAATCGGAACAATTGAAATATACGGGGAGTTCTGTTACAAAGGAAGCGATTCATTTCAACGAGTGATTCTTTTGTTTAGTGTATTATTTTTTATTGAAGAAAATACTAACAGTTTGTAGGTGTAACTCACGGGTTCGGCTAGTATAATTTGATTTTGTTAGTTGTTACCTCTATAATCAAGTTATCACTTTTGATTTTCAAGTAAATGTTAAATTTATACAAACATTTTGCGCTTTCAGTTTAATTTATATACATTAAACAGACTCTAACATACTCTAAACGGTTGTATGCAGATAATTTCAGAAATAAAGGAAATTTAAGATTCGTTTAGATCCTTCAAAAAATTGTCCATATAACGAAAAATATGGTTCGTAATTCGAAAAAGTTGTTGATACTATTAGAAAAAACAATGCAAATTAAAAA
This sequence comes from Limonius californicus, assembly GCA_014611495.1. NCBI lineage: Eukaryota > Metazoa > Arthropoda > Insecta > Coleoptera > Elateridae > Limonius > Limonius californicus. The sequence goes on from JABXWE010014246.1 coordinate 16,850, forward strand.
CTAAATGTGTGCAAGCTACGATTTTTTTTAAACATCACAGCTACTTCTAACGAGAGTGTATTATTCGATAGGTTTTAGTAACAGACGAAAACATTGGTGTTTCCTGTTTCCTTTGATAACGTTGCGTTATCACTCTCAGTAGTAGATACTTTGCTGTAAATTATCGTGCCGTTACAGCGTATCGTTTTCATTATTTCGTATTAAGTGAAAGCTTGTTTTGCTGTTTAGAATTACTCGTAATTACCATAAAAATAACAGTTACTCCGGTGGGTATTTCTTATACACACACACACACACCTACATATACAGAATCGACTGGCTAAGTTGTCCTCGCTTAAAATTGTTTATGCAACCCAACATACGCATAGCAAGGCAGCTTTTGCTTTAATTGAATTCAATTGATCGATGTTGCCTACGTATGACAATACTAAAGATGTTTTCAAATTAAGAGAAGTTTATGTGACGCTATCCACCTAGAAGACCACCGTTTCAAAAATATTTAGACGCATTGAAGCTTCTTTCAGAAAGAAAAGTAAATTTGTTAATTCCAGAAGTTGTAGGCTCAGAAAGATCTCGTACATAGAAATTGAACTAGCAGTGTTAGAAGCAGGTGCTGAGAATCCCCATGTAAGTCAAAAAGATCTAAACATAAATGTGGGTACTAGTAGAACCTTAGTTAGAAGCATTCTGAAAGTAAATGTACAGCATTTCTATCACGTTACTTTAGTGTACGAACTGCATGAAAATGACTTGTAGGCCAATTTTGTAATAATTGTAATCAACCTCGTTTGGATTCATCTTTTTGAAATGGTGTATTATTTAGCGATGCAGCAAAATTGTGAAGTGAAGTGAATAGACATAACTCGCACCATTACATAAAAATCCGCACTGGATACGTGCTGCCTATTTTTAAAGAGTTTTTTCTGTGAATGTTTGAGGTGGCATAGCAAGTAACCACATTCTTGGACCACATTTCTTTCATGACAATTTAACTGAAAATGGTCAGTTTCCTACATAACATTTTACGCGGGTTGTTGAACGATGTAAAATTCAGTGTACGGCAACAACTTTGGTACCAACATGATGGATCATGGATTGTTAGAAATTACTCAAATAGTATATTTGGAAGAAATTGGATTGGAAGAGGAGCTGAGCGTCCGCGGCCAATAAGAAATTACGAAATATCTTCCACTAGCCTTTTTTTGGGGTGCACTTAAACAAATTGCATACTATACTGAATTGCGGCAGTGAATGAGTATGAAACACAGAATAGAATAATCGAGGCGTATACATCAATTACACTTGACACACTTGCTCTAGTCCGAAGATAGTTTTTAAAATAAACCTGAAAATGTGTGGTAGTGGATGGAAGCAATTTTGAACATTTACTGAATGAATTATAACTTTTACCATAGTACGGTGGCACCAGTGGGTGGTTTTCTTGTTAAATACGAATACAATTAATATTAGCAAAACTGTTAATTACTACAGTAAGAAATTAACTTAACAGAAAGAAACTAAACTGCATTGCAATACTATAAAGAAGTCAATAATTGTATGTAGTTGGTGTAGTGCATGTATGTGTAGTTGCGTCAACCTCGTTTAAGGGGAGATCACTTAGCTGGACCACCCTGTATGTAAATATGCGTTTTTGAGAGATGCTTACCTATTCTTAAGATACCGATTCTAAAAAATGTTAACCAAAAACCGTTTTATTATGGGGGAAAATACAGATGAACAAAGAAATATAAGCTTAATGTGTGCCTACGAATTTCATAAAATAGTTTTAATCCTTTCCTGGTAGCGTTATGAATGCTATAGTCTATTTGTAACGATTCGCTAACTGGTTAATTTAACAGACCTTTTTAAGCATGAAGCGTATTGCTCTAAAATGAGTAATTGTTTATTTGTGTGTGATACATCATTTCTAGGTATCTTATAATGCAAAATAAATATTTGCAATGCAAATTTTTTCTGTACATCTCATTACATGTGGAAGGTGCTTCGACGTTACTTACCACGAATTACAACTTTGTTTCATTACATTATTTACTTGATAAAATTAATTACTCAGCATAATTTTTCTAACGCCAGAGTACTTTTTAAAAACTACTATTTGTTAATAATAATATAAACTGTTGCCGAAACAATTTAAACATACAACATATCATCCTTTATGTTGAGAACGCATCAGAGGGAAAAGGCAATGTTAACTTTACAGAAGGATCAACTAGTGCGCTTACTAAACAATTTCTACGCAATTTGATGGTTCGTATACTATAAATAAAATTTTGGTATTTTATAAAATTTGATTATACAACGAGCATTAAAATGTGAATTATTTCTTTATTAAGCGAGCTATAAATTTGCATTAATCTTAAATATACAGATTGTCTCGATTTTTTTTGAAACATAGCAATGAGTGCAACAAGGACAGACCGTAGGAGATGAAAGGTGGGGAATTTAAGTATCTATGGTTATTATGAAAATCAATTTAACATATTTGACATAATAAATGTAATTGTATGTGACATGCATGTCAATAATAATTAAAATCAGTACAAAATAATAAAGAATAGTATTATCAAAGCAAATAACGAATTTCATACAAAATTAACGAAATTATTAACAAAATGAAAACTATATTAAATGTTCAAATAAACCCCCTTGCTCAGCTAAACGGTATCCCATCCGGTTGTAAAAACTTCGCCGTGTTTTATTTAACATTGCAGGAGTAATGGTTATAAAAGCATCAACAATTTTTTGACGCAATTGATTTAGATTGTTGGCCCTCTCGCTGTTGTAAACTATTTCTTTTATGTACCCCCATACAAAGAAATCAAGTAAAGCTAAGTCGGGCGATCTCGGTGGGTATAAAATTGTTCCCCGTGTGCTAATCAAACGATTAGGAAAGATATTATTCAGATATCCTTGCACCACAGCAGTGTTATGCGCCGGACAGCCATCTTGCTGATACCAAATTTGTTGAAAATCAACAGGAACTTGTTGTAACGCAGGTATTATTTGGTTTTGCAACATAATCAAATATTTATCTCCGTTCAAATTCCCTTCAATGAAAAACGGCCCAATAACGCCGTCATTTAAAATCCCAGCCCAAACATTCAGCTTCTGAGGATACTGAGTCCTGTAATCCATTCGAATATGTGGATTTTTACAGGACCAAAATCTAACGGCGGACGTATTATGTCTACCAAGTAATGGAAATGAGGATTCGTCTGTAAAACAGATCATTGAAATAAAATGATCGTCATTATTTGCCCGTTCCATAATATCTTCGCAGAACTCCATTCTTCTTACTTTATCTTCTGGAAAGATTTGCTGACTGGTAGCTATTTTATAAGAATGATATCCTTCTCTTTGTAAAGTTCTTTGAACGGTGTCCTTATTGGTACCTATTTCTTCAGCTATTTGTCGGCAAGATTTAGAAGAATCTAGCTCTACACTTGCACAAACCAACAACTTACGTTCTTCCTTTTCAGCATTGATGCGGTTGCCATTGGTTGGATGACATTTTCTACACTTTGCAATACATCCACTTTCTTCAAAATGTTTCACAGTCTTCGACACTGTTGATGGAGATGGAATAGGACGATTTTCAAATGCATTTACAAATAAATTAATTGTGTCGATAATTGAGTTACCGGCATAAACCCACTTAATTATTTGTATTTTTTCTTCTAGTGTGTAAGTCATTTTAATAATTTCATTTTACTACAAATTATTTGGAAATTAAATGTAATATGACAAATAGACCAAAATGACATTAAATTAAATTTAATACGGTCAAGGCATACTATTTGTTGGTGTCCATGGATACTTATTTTCCCTTCCCCAAACCCTATATATCATTTCTCTATCTTTTATCCCACCTCCTTGTTGCACTCATGTATTTCCTATGTTTCCAAAAAAACAGAGACGATCTGTATAGTATTCACAGCTAAGTATAATTTACAAACTATCGCATATATTTATTTTAAAAAACAGTATTATATTAATGTGTTCTCACAATAACGGGGTTCACCAAATGCGTCTTAAATTTTGAACATGTCTATTGCTTTCTGTACCAACAAGCTTCTAAATTGTCAACACATTAACTGTTATTTTGCTACAAACGTCGCTTTACCTTTTGTGTAATTAACAAACATCTCAAAAACAAATTTAATAATTTAGCATCGTAACTCAAAAGATTAATAAGGTTCATAAAAAGATATGATAGAATAACATAAACAATATGGCTCCAAAAGTTATGCTAATGTATTTTATTTAAACAACTGTTTCCTTATCAACAATTAAAACCAATAGAGAATATTATTGGTACTTGTATTTTATAAATAGTTTTTAAGGAAACTATAACAATTATTAAATGTTGCAAAATTATTTTTAAAATACATTTGCAGTGTAGAAAGTAATTCCCTTTTCCATTTAAATTTGCAAGGTTTTGTAACGTTATTTCATTTTCGTCCGGGATTTGCATTCATTCTTGTTTATAACCAAACCAATTTCAAGAAAATAACGCCATTGTTCTATATTATTTAAAAATAGAATTTTTGACAATATGTACTCATAAAATATGCAAATGAAATTCATTGTAAGGTTGCCTTTCTAGTTCTAGATTTTAAATTTACATAAAAATGGAAGAAATGAGTTTAAATTCAAATTACTGCTACATCTTGGCTGTTTTGGAACATATTCAACTTTAGTAGAGTGAAAATGAGACTAGGAAAGTCGCTTGCTTTAAAACTAAAATTTGCCATTTGTTGTAATGCTAATTTGAACTGAACCGACGCTTATCTGGCAACAATGGCCTCGTTAACATTTTCCACAAATACAGTATAATTGCGTACTTCTGTGAGAAATAAAGATTTCCACCAAGATAAGTTCTGTCACGAAATCTATTATAAGATACCCAACAATTATTAAAATTGTTGAAGTTATGTATTCATTACATCACTAGGTTATTAGTTTAATTTTCTGTTGCCATATCTGCAGAGTAAATGCAATGAATTCTTTTATTTTAAAAATAACAAAGAAAGATATTAATATAATTAGCATGGTGGAATATGCTTATTTTGTCACTACTGCTGCTGTTTACAGCACTTCCACTTTAAATTGCGTCACTATTATTTTGTAAATAGCAATCAGTATTTTTGATGCTGAAAATCGACATTTTCCTCTGCTTTTCGGGGTATAAGACTTGCTTACTTAATTATTAATGTTTTAATAAAAACTCTTTGTCTTTAGAATAGGGTAAAATAAGGCAAGTCGGCGTTTCCGTTATTATAAATTAGTTAACGTAGCAGATTAATGATTTATTTCATCTATTATTCTAGATACTGCGTTATTTATTAAGTGTTGCTTTTTTAATTGGTGCTTGTTTTCTTTCTGTAACATTAAAGTTAAATAAATGCGTTAAATAAACGACTTATAGCTATTTTAGTACACACAGTGCCGTTACTAAGCACAAATTTCTAAGAATAAAATACACTCCTTTCGCAATGAGGGGTACACAGTCATTAAGGTACATTTAGTAGAAGTTGGCTACACACCGCACCATTGCCCTACACACAGCTCTAATAATTAAATAGAAAAACCAAATATGACAATAAATTTGAGGTACAAGACCTTTTAAGCACATACAAATCAAAACAAATTAAGGCCACACAGCTCTGTACGTACACATAGTACCTGCTACTGAACAGATAATTCTAATAATGAAATAGCTATACACTGTTCTCAATAAATTAAGGGTACACAGTCATCAAGGCACACAAATGTCATACATTCTATTAGGCACACACAAAGCACAATCAATTAGGACACACAATAGGTAGGTAGGTACTCACAGTACCGTTACTGAACAGATCACTGTAATAATAAAATAGCTACACACTGCTGTAACAATAATTTACGGGAACATAGTCATATAGGTACGTACATTAAGGGGCCTCGGTGGAGTAGTGTGGTAGCGTGCTGCCATCGAGGTCACAGCTAAATGTGGTCGATCGGCTCGGGCGTTCGAATCCCGACTGGGGCGATCGCATTTCTCTTAGTTAAGTTTAGGGTGTATGTTGTATGAATGGTTAGTGTGTAAGGGACGCCTGTAACCCCCTGTAGTAATGCGAAAGCGGTTCCGGGGAGGGTGGGGGCGGTAGTATGAATGAATGAAAAAAAAGGGGTACGTACATTAGTTTTACTGAATATACGGCTCTAATAATTAAAAAGTAACACAGAACTGTCACAAAAAATTTGGGACACACAGCGTTTTCCGTACGCACAGTACTATTATTGTGCATACAGCTGTAATAAAGAAACATAAACACACAATACTCACAATAGATTAGGTGAATGCTTCTCAATTTAATTTGGTATACACGTCGCTATTATTGAGCACACAGATCTAATAATAATAAGACAATCAACAACTCTTACAATAAATTAGACGTATACAATCCTTTAGGTACACACAGTATCATAACTGAGCACACAGCGCTAATAATGAAATAGTAGCACACAACTCTTACCAGAATTAAAGGCACACAGTCCTTTTGGTACACATAGTACATAACTGAGCACACAGCTCAAATAATTAATTTAAAGCAGTCAGCTTAATACTGACTTGCAAACCATAACTACTAAGTATGCTATTCAATAATCGATTAGCTGAACGCAGCATTTTATTTATATAGACATTATAAACACAAACAGTAACCAATGTAATACAATGTAATAAAATACCCTGTCAGGAAACCTGTATATTTTATTACTTACATAGCAGTAATGTGATTATAACCCGTTTGGTAAAGTCAACGCCGGTTTAGAATACCAAACACCTAATCGGCAACACTATACAAGTAAATAATTTGTGAGCAATGTTTGTTGACATGCTGTAATATTGTTGAAATTCTCGGATTTACTTCTACCACGAATCGTAGGTTTATGACTCTGGGACTGTGTTACCTATACTAAAGTTCATCATTGACGGCCTTTCTGTCCCACTGCTGAGCATCGGCTTCATCTTTGCCACGTGTTTCTCCTCAGCGCTAAGGTAGAAATACGGGGGACCTACAGTTTAACGTCGAATCCGAACGACAGAAATTCCAGAGAAGGTTCTTAGCATTAAGATCCCACGGTTGCAAGCCGGATTGGGAAATTGTATGTGGTAGGTTGCAAACAAGATTTTTATAAATTTGAATAGTACTACTTAAAATCGACGAAAAAAAGCGAGCACTAAAGTTACTGTTTGGCAATTGCAAACCAGTAGGTACACAGAACAATTTCAAATTATTTTATTGATCATGTAAAAGAAAGATGTCTTTCCATGTCTGCTTCTCCATTTTGTTTTGCAAGTTATTCGCGGTAGTACGTCTCCGTTACGTGACCTTGCTGCTTAATAATATCCAGCAAATTTTCTTTTACCCTACTTTAGCGGTTTCCTTGAATAGGAATGGAGACACTGTAATCTCTCATAAAAGTTAATATTGTTTCTTTATTACTACATGCATTCAATATTTTATATTTTTGACGTGAGTGATGTGAATATAACACTGTCCGTAACAATAACAATAGCAAGGAATTCCACAATCGCTCTTCGGAAAGTGTAGAATCCGTGTTTTGACGATAATCAGCGTGTGAATGGCAACAGTTTCGCAGACACTTTAAACATGCAGGAAAAATTCGTTTTCACTGGCGGCGTGAATGATAAAAACCTTTGATCATTTTCTGGGGAAGCATTCAAAACTGTTTTTTGAGACTCGTTTGAATTCATATTATATATATTCTTGTTAAATGGATGTCTTCATCAAATTGTATTAAACAAATTATTGTAAAACCGGTCCGAATTTACAAGACTTGCGTAAGACCTAGCATGACGTATGCAACCGAAACAAGGGCAGATACAACTAAACCTAAAAGACTATTAAGCACCAATGAAATGAAGATATTGAGAAACATAACCGAAAAATCACTAAGAGAAAGAGTAAGAAGTTAAATAATTAGGGAAACATATAAAACGGAAGATGTTGTACGCTGGGGAAGACAAAGAAGGAGACAATGGAGAGAGCATGTACAGAGAATGGACGACGAAAGATTCGCGAAGGTAGTGATGAACCAGAAGCCGCATGGATCAAGACTGCCAGGCAGACTGTAAAAGAGGTGGATGGATAGTTGGACGTCCACCTCACAAGAACAAGATTAAAACGGCCGGAAAAACAGGCCCTAGACCTAAAACAGGAAGCAGAAGCAGAATATTGTAAAAAACCTTTATTTAAACGCAAATGCATCCATTCGCTAGTTTTTTGATTGGGTAATTAATGTCAGAACCATTTTTGAAATCAGTTTAAGATTTTCTAGAAACTAACTCAAAAATATATTAAATTTAACTTATTTAAGGCCACTTTAAAAGCCCCGTAAGAAAGTTTTTCTTTGTAACAGCCGCATTAATAATGTATAATTTAATGTTTTTACAATATTTCAGATAAATCTTCTTCTTTACTTACTTTGTGTGGCGCTACAGTCCTTGTAGAATCTTGGACTGCTCCATCACTTCTATGTGTACAACCTTTCTTCTCCATCTTCTTACTCGCAGTTTCCTCAGTTCTTCTTCGATATCCTTGCGGTTTACCATCCATTATAGCCTCTGGTCTTGATCCATCCTGACCATGTTCAAATCCATTTTAGTCGTTGTCTGTTAACTGTTGTTACCATGTCCATTTCTTCAATTCATCATTGATCCTTATTCTCCATTCTGTTAGGAGCGTTTTTGTTGAAAGTTTTTATTCAATTCGCAAACAAGATTATTTCAAAGACAGCAAGCTTCACATATTTCTTGTATACTTATCGTAAGGTTAGAGTGTTGGAATTGAGCCGTGCATGGACCATTGACAGACCAGGGTCGCAAATAAGCGACACCACATATGAAAACATGAAAAAGAAAAGGACTCCAATCTGATGCTGTTAATTAGTACTGTACTGTAACTCACCGAGGGGAGGGGGCACCCCTTTCACTCCGTTGAACGGGAATTGGTTCGCTCAGGTGACTGTTAACTTCCACATCATTGATCATTAGATAATTACTTCTGTTTTAATACCATTTGAACACCTGAAAACCAGTAGCACAGGCGCACTCTCGAAAAAGTCAAAGGGAAGGAATACCATCCACCTATGTCTCTGTGACACACTTGGAATTGCCTAGAACGTACATGTCACAGAGGCCTACGACCCGGTTTTGCAATTCTGTGCTCCTTAAGGTGCCAATGGGGGAGGAATACCATCCACGTATGTCTCTGACAACCGTGCGAACCGCCTAACACGAAACATGTAACACAGGATTCTGGGGCCCCTAGGACCTCGGTCTGCAATTCCTTAAAACCCCGTGGCTAGCCACATTTGTACACACTAGTGCACTACGTTAACTATAATAAGTAACTAACTACATGCATAACACATGCCGTCTGCCGTCGGCCCCTTTACTTAAAACGTCTGCTCCGTATTTTCACCCTCTTGAGGCCGAGAATGCGACCCTGGAATTCCCAATTAGTTACGCACACATGGCAAATCTGGATTTTATTCAGATATCGTTACACTTTAAAAGAACAGTGTACATTTATTTATTTAAATCACCAAAATATATACAGTTTATACCCAAATTAAATGTATACACCTAACATTTCGTTTCAAGAAATTTTTGTTTAATGCTTTCTCGAATTGTCAAGATTGCGATTATCTTCCGGCTTCCACGTCTTTATTTGGGGATAACGGTCAGCATAATCAGATAAGGCCAGGCCCCTCGCTTGGTTTGCTTTCAGAATTTTCAGCTCCGAAGAGGTGTTCTTGTTTGTGGGTATGTTACGAAACGGTCACTGACACGTGCCACCTCTGTTAAAACGCTACTTGAAAGCTGTGTTTCCTTGAAACTTTCGGCAGTCTTAAGTTCCTGCAAAAATACCAGCATGCTAAAATCAAAATGTAAATGCTAATTAGTTCCAGAGATGTGAACAAAATGGGAAATGTGTTCGGATATAAGTTTATTAGAACTTCTACATAATTTTAAGGTTTATAGTCACGCTTAAGGGGCTACAAAGAGCCTTAAAATCATCTAAAATAAGCGTTTCTTGTTGTCATGGTAGCTACATCGATAGGCGACTTTTCTATATACCATTTGTTTTAAATTAGTAGGCAGAATATCTAGAAATGTAAAAAGTAAATAGGAAAATAGGAAAGAACTTGCGACAAAAAAATTGTTTATGATGTATTTCGACCTATTAATTTACTGAAATGTTCCTCCTTATTGCAAACTACCTTTAAGAATGCCATGAATACAACCTATGTCATGATTTACCTAATTTCGTAAAATCATAATAATGCCAAGACCCTATAACCGAATTTAATTGTTTACCATAACGAGTAGTGATAAAATTATGGCAACTTAACTGGAATACTATACAAACTCGATTTCTTTCATTTTAGGTAAGATATAGAAGGGATATCATGGATCGTCTACAAAAAAGGTTGGTGTAGCTTTTTGCATTTCCAGACCTTTTAGGATCCCTTTAACCTTACGAATCCTAACCCAGAAACACTATATGAATGCGAGGAGATCCTCTTCTGCTGCTTGATATTGAACTTCCTGCGGTATGTGATGTGGGTTGTTCTACCGCTATATAGCTTTTGAATTACCTTGTCAGGATTTCATCTGTATGTATACCATTAATATATCTGATGAGCTTTTGGAAGCGAAAGCTCCGTTTCATTGTCGACAGGGAATTTCATTGTTCTGTCTGAAACTCGTGATTCCCCGGATATCAGATTGATGTCTATTATTGTTTCGCAAATTATTTAAGCTCTGGAGCCACAGAGGTTTTTGGTAGGTGACAGTGACCTTGAATATGGGGGCGTATGAAACTGCATGTGCGCGCTGTTATCGACCGAATCCAGCCCTGCTGCTGGGTGCGGTGAATTGCCGCACTAGGTCAGTGCACGGCAGACTGCCGGTCGCGATTCGCTTTCTATATTCTTTGCACCACCCTTAGCGTACAGCATGTAACATATTAGTACGCTACGCTTACGCTTAACGTTGCGTCTATCGTGATCCAGTTAAAAGTTGCTCATCTACCATTTTAATTGATATTTAAACCTGATAAACCCTAACGGTTAACATACTGTTACAGCCTTTGTTTTTGTTACCCTCTTAAATAAATAAGGCTAAATTGCGGGATTTAAACTTAAACAGAAAACTAAAACTGTCCCTTTGTCTGTTTTCCCTAAATTATTGCTCAGAAATGATTTAAAACTAATATTTTGTGTAGGTTTTCAGTGATAAACCCTACCGGAGCTTCGTTTTTATAATATCAAGAAAACTAGTAGGTTGTTTCGCTTAACACTTTAGTTTTATATCTTCTTAACCAAAGAAATCTTGAAAAAAAAATCAGAACAGTGGTCGAAAAGTCGTCAGTGTATGTATATACGTATATATGTAGAATCTAACACCATTTCATTCATTTCGTGCAGGGGTTAAGGTTTATATCACAGCAGTTTACATATTTTTCGTTAGTTTATCATTGTTTGTAATTGGTTACATTTGCGTGTGCTATTTAATTACCATTCAATTAATAAAAAAAATTCCTCTATTTGCCCATTTTAAACACGAGAAGTTGATGTTAGGGTTAAGTGGACGATAGAACCAAGGGAATATGAATTTAAATATGTTTTTTCCCCAAAATACTGTCTACCTTTTTACTATCACAATGTACGAATTACTTTTGAAAAACAGTTTTCAAACAATATTCATTTTCAGTTTATGCAAAAGATAGTAATACAAACATGATCCCACATCCCATAAACAGATACGCGTTCGAAGGTAAATATTAAGAATACAAATTCTCATAGTGTTTATATTCAAAATTCTACATCAAGCAAACAAATTATTAAATCAAACTATTTTTTATTGGATTGAGGACAAGTGGTAGAATCTCAAAATTATTTAAGAGAGGGCATATTGCCCCACTTAAAATTACCCCATCCATGGATGGACATACAGTAGCTCACGTGTAATATATTATATGAAATTTATCGTTTAATTTATTGCCCTGATGATGGATGTCACTCGAAACATGTAGCCCTTGTAGAATTCGCTTTTCAGTATCTTTATAATAAGAAAACTTCTGCAGTTTTATTTCTAATATTATTTATTTTCACCTCTTTCATTGGATGGACCCATATCACAACTACATCCCATGTCATATCATTAGTTCATAGAATTATATGGTAATATCAATCGCATCTATACATGCTAAAGATAGTTTTTTATTTAAATTGTTGTCTTCGGGATAAATGAGCACTGTAAAGGGATATATAGTTCAGTAAACAATACAAATCCAAATACTTAACCATAAACACCAGTTATATCAATGGAGTTTTTTGTGGTTCTAGAGCTTCTGTTAAGGGATTTCGACTGTATGTATATGCTGATATAATTAAACTAATAACTGTGTAACCAATAAATTTAGTGATAATTATTTCAGTTATATACTTTAGACAAACTTATTTTACCAAGGGAGGAAGTACAAAAATTCAAAATCGAAATTTTGCATTGCATTGACGATGCGAAAGTATATTCTGATTGCTAATCTAAAATTTCTTTCAATGAATCGTATGATTCTATTTTCAGAAGGTCCCTGTAATCCTTACTTGCATTGGGTACAACATAGACACATATATATGATCCCATATTGTATCCTTAAAAAATATATACTTTTTATATATAAACAGTTTTCCTAAAAATGTTCATTAAAATTATTGAATAATATGATTTAACTGAATGTGTAAAAAACGCATCCAAATTATTGGAACCCTATTGATAATCTATGGCATGGGTGACGGGTTTTCTTACGTGATTTAGTGTGTAATGTGAAAAATATATTCAGTATGTTTATATTGTCCAACTTCCTAAGAATTTTAATATCCCTTTTACACCTAACACACTGAATATGTTTTTGCAGTCAAATCAGTTTTTTGCAAGCATATATTAACGTAATTGAAAAATTAGGAAAACTAAGCTACTGTACGTATCATATCATTAAAGTGGGAAGATTTTCTCTTATACGTTTAAAAATGGTAGGTTCTACATAAAGTTCTTAATCATTGTTGAGTTTTCTAACTTTTCCAACTGTTTTCAACCTCTTTATCAAAATTTTAAGAAGACGTCCGTGTATTACAAACTATGGCGATAACGCTGGTTATATATTTGTAACGCTTAATTTTTATTAGTAAATGTATGCAAACTCCTGACATGTTCTAAATCCTTCGTAAATAATTTTTTAATGCTATTGTGACGTAAATCAGCACGAAGGAACCGGAACAAAAATAAAAACACTACTTTCTACCGAGCTTAAAATTCTGAAATATATAGGGTGTTTAATAAAAGGTCGTATAATTTACGGACGTATAGTACTCACCAACCAAACAAAAAGGTCAAAATCAATATATTATGTCTACAAACCAACTGTCTCAAAGATAGAAGCGATTTTGTATTTTAATCAATATCCATACTAGGCTTTTCGTTTGCCACGAAAAACAAAATTTAAGTTATTATTTTTGTTTAATGTACACAACTGTATCCCATACCATATCCAATGGGTACAGCCCTTACTGCTTTAAGTTATGCTTCAAGAATGATGTTTTGTAAAATTATACTGAAAAAAGTTGCAGAAAATCCAAACCTTGCTGCCAATATTTTATTTACCCATGAAACTACTTTTACTAATAACCATATCATTAACCTGTATAATAATCATGTTTGCGCAGACAATAATCTTCATTCTGTTGTTGAGTGATGACATCCGCATGGATTTATGAATTTCCGTTAAATGTTTGTCTGAACTTTGCGGAAGACCGTCTGGTAGGGCCAGTATTTTTACCAAATCGTTTAACTAGTGAACTGTATCTGGACTTTCTGAATAGCACTTTACCGCCGCTTTTAGAATCAATGTCGAAAAATACCTATAGCATATAGAGCCTATTCCAATTGATAAGGCGAGCGTGTTTCAGATGGCATTGGCGCCGCAAGTCATTTACCTGGCAAGTAAACTTTGGGTAAAATTGAGATTTACTTTCGCCTTATAAATTGGAACGGACTGTAACGACAAATGAATAGGACAAGTGCTCTCATCTAGAGCACCTGATTATAACTCACTAGACTTTTGTATTTGGGCAAACGTTATGTTTACTTACTTGTTGATTTTTTTTCACAATAATGCAGTTTATTGATTAACATACAAAACAGTTGGTTTGCAGACATACGGTGATTAAGACTTTTTTGTTTGGTTTGAAGTACCATACGTAGGTGAATCATCCGACCTTTATTTTACACACCCTGTATAGTTTGTTGAGTTCAGAATTCGCAATAAAATTGCTGGAAGGCTTAGTTAAAGTTTAGGAGCTACCAAGTTATTTAAATGAGTTTAAGGTTAACCTTACAATGAGAAAAATATCAGCTTGTGCTTTTTTCCCAAGTTCTGCAAATTTTCTTGATAGCCAAAAACCGTCACAAGTACAATAGTATAAAGAAAAACTTCTGTAGCTTTTTGATTTGGTTTCATTGCGATATCCTCACCAAAAAATTATTTTTTTTGTCAACTCGTAAAAGTTACTCTAGTCTGGTCGCAGTTTTGAAAATATTCCGGCTAAATTTGTTGTTATACAGAAACTTTGACATAAAACAATACATAATAATATAAATAATAAAGCTTTAATTAAGCCAATCTAAAAAGAGATCTGAATCCTTTTTTAAAAACCAATCACACTTATTGTCAGTATCTAAATATAATCTTTAAATGTATCTGTATCTTTAGAAAGATTTACAAACGTTAGGTGTTTTATCCAATACATAAAATTGAATGCGAACGCAATAAATTAACTTATTACCTAACTTAAAAATGAAGTTAGTATCCTCCAAGCGAATTATATAATGAAAGTTTTTATTTAAGAATCATTCATTCACCAACTCTAAGTAGACTTAATAATGTTTCCCCCAAGAACAAATTTTCAAAAATTTAATTTTAAGCTCAGATAATTTCATAACTTAACTTAATTTAATAATAACTCTGTTAATTATCTTGTGCTTTAGTTATACGGTTTCATTTGTTCCGATATGATAAATACAAAAGTTCTCAGTTAGTTTCCACAGTTATTTTAGAAACCACGGTAACGCTTTCGCCTGGAATAGATAGGGTACTGTAATAGTAATACTTCCTTGATTGCTATTAATTCTCTAAGAGAATCTGATACTCTTTCCCAGGCAGCAGTAATATTAGCTAAACGTTTGTATACCTAACCAAAATACTTAATTACGTCGCTTCTTTCATTTTTAATATGTTTACACGAAAAACATCTTAAATATAATATTACGTGGTTTTAAACCGCGGTGCAGAAATTACAATTTATTGTTAATTAAAAGCAGCTGCAGATACACATGTATAAGTATTATTATTATAAAAAAATGTCGTATCTACTATTTTAGAAAAGAATTTAAATCATTTAGGGCAAATATACGTTGAAATTAAATATTTAAAATTAAATGTATCGGATGTTCAAGTATGAAAAAACCGAACCATTTCATTGCATTATAGTTTATTATATTGAACCTTTCAGAGTTTCCTTATTAATGGGTTTACACTTTTTTTTGTGTAATAACTAATCATAAAATACAGCAGAGGGAAAGCGAAAACTCCTCCTGTTCTGCAGCATCGTCTTCCACTTTCACCACTTTCCTTTATGGCGGTAAATTAAATTAATTGGACGTATGTTTTTGTTGAACATTTCTAGAACGAACCTATAGAGGTAATTGCCTGTTTATGTGTTACCGAAACACGAGAATTTATCGGAACGCCAATTATGAGGCACTTTTACGTTTATTGTGTGGTAGGGTGTTTTCGTATTCCGAATATCTGAAGCATCAATTTAAATTTGGAAAATAACATATAAATAATTGAAATGGTGGGGAGGAAATAATGAAACATTTATACGCCCTACCTACCTAATGATTCATCAAATGGGACCTTACGGTACTTAGAACTTTTCAAAAATGTTAATCGGCTTATATAGAAATAGAAACAACCAACATTAGAAGATCATTATTTTGTAGAGCTGACTCTGTTAAATTAGTAATTATATCATTGACATATTCCTTACTTGCGAATGACTTTTTTAAATGATAATTTGTGAAAATATTCTAATCTGCCAATTTAGTTTTAATTTTTACACTTGCAGGAAAAGTATTAATCTATTCATTGTATCTACGAATGACAATTAAGAAAATATTCAACTGCACGTTATTAATTTATTTTGTATTTTCGTTGGTCATGAAATTTGACAATTAACATTAACACTTCTGTAAAATTTCGTTTATGCTTTTAAAATTGAGGTTAGAATTTCTAACATACAAACTATTGCCAGTCTGGTTAATATAAGTGTATGGAGTTATGGAATAGAGTAGTAGAAATAACGATAATGCCTTGGATCGGTGGCATTGTTAAGAAAAATATTATATATCATATACAGGGTGTCCCAGAATTACCACTAAAGCTTCAGGTAGCCGTGTTCTCATATGCTTTCTGTACAAAAAACCTAAGAACAAAATTTGTCTCCGAGGCTTAGTTTTCGCTCACGAAGCAAAAAAAGAAAAATAAACTTGGCAACACTGTTGCAATTACTTTAACGGAATGAAATATACAAAGTAGACTATCTATTACTAATAATGATTATGCAAAACGCACATAATAGAATGTCATTTAGAATTACGAGCTCCCTTAGGATGCTTCTTTGAAACAATTTTTAAGTAAATAGTGTATTTTAATGTTAAAAAAAAGCTTATTGAAATTAATATTTTATTTATTAATAAACTACAGAATCTGCTCCAAATGCGCTCCATCAGCTTCAATGCGTTTGGTAGCTCGCACAACAATCGCCTGTTTTACACTCTCTAGCATTCGATCATCAACAGTTGCTGCTGCTTGATGTATTCTGTTAATTCATTCTTCGTTGTCAACGGGCGTTAAATACACCAGATTTTTTAAGTGTCCCCATAGGAAGAAATCCAAAAGCGTCAGATCTGGGCTTCTGGCAGGCCAGGGCACTGGTCCTCCACGACCTACCCATCTTTGTGGATAATGCTGATTAAACCACTGTCTCAGCAATGCCGCATAATGTGAAGGAGCCCCATCTTGGTGCACCCACATATCACGCCGAACCAGAACAGGAATGACATCGAGAAGATAAGGGAATTCTTCATTTAAAAAATTTAAGTAGTTATTTACATTCAGTCTTCGAGGTAGTATAAATGGCCTAACAAGTTTATTGCCGATTATTCCTGCCCACACGTTCACAGAAAAACGAACTTGATGGTTTTGCACTTTCAAAGCTTGGGGATTTTCATGTACCCATACATGTTCGTTATGAGTATTGAAAATACCATTTCTTGTGGATGTTGCTTCATCCGTCCACAACAGCTTATCCAGGAATCTTGGATTTGCTCTGTTGGTTTCCAAAAGCCACTCACAAAAATTCCTCGTAGGTTCATGGTCGGTATCCAACAAATGCTGCATCCTTGTTTTATGAAGTGGATGTAGCCCATCATCTTTTAAAATTCTTTGCACGGAAGACTTGGATGTTTGAAAATTTCTGGCAATTGAACGAACACTTATACTCGGATGCTGACTTACAAACCCCAAGACGTTTTCTTCCAAATTAGGATTTCTAATTCTTCGCGGCCAACCTGCATTAGAATGACTTGGAAGACTATTTCCAGTCTCCATAATTCGTTGCATTACAGCCCGTATTACAGTATGGCATGGATGTCTCCGATTAGGAAAACGGTCGGCATAGACCCTTGAAGCTTCGTCGTAATTACCATCGCATTCGCCAAGAACCAAAATCATGTCTGCCTATTCATTTGCAGTATAATCCATAGTAACGTAAAGTAAATTAAAGAATCCAAACACAAAATAGCTTAAGTAGACAAAATAATAACTGTCACTGTCACAAAATTTGGAAATTCGAAATAAAAACATTTTTCAAAATCTCGGTACCCGCTTAACTTGCTTAAATTAACATGGTTTAGTTTCTTAAATGTTTCTTGGTTCTATCAGTTCTTTTAACAAATTGATTAATGCTTTAAATAATGATTTGATTTTAGTTGTAATAGACTTATTTATTGATAAATTAATTATCTTGTTATAATATTTGTGGCTATAAACTAAATATACGATATTAAAGGTGATACTTTAACAGGTCCATGTGAGAGAACTAAGCCTCGGAGACAAATGTTGTTCTTAGGTTTTTTGTTCAGAGGTGGTAATTCTGGGGCACCCTGTATATATAGACAGCCTGTCCCACGACGTGAGGTCACTACTTCGTGTACATAATCTTTAGACCAAATACAGAGTGTTCAATTATTATTTATTAAATAATTACAATTTCAGAGAAGCCAATATTTATTTTTATTTTAGTTTAAATTCACTATGAAGATTGTTCGAAATGGCTACCGTTGCTCTCGAGACACATTCTGGCTCTTCTTAAGAGAGATCTAGTTGCCCTATGTAACATATCATTATTATTTCGAATTCGTTCTGCTGCCGCAAAAATGCATCTCCTATAATCGTCAGCAGTCTCTGATGGTGATGTTTGGTATACCATATCTTTCATATGGCCCTACAAATAATAATCTAAACAAGTTAAGTCCGGAGATCTTGGGGGTCAGGGGTGCTATTCACCTCTGCTAATTTACACGTCCTTTAAATCGTTCATTCAAAAATAGTCTTGCACGTAACGCCAAGTGCGCAGGCGCGCCGTCGTGCTGGTACCACATACCAAGTCTGATCGCCAGATGCTCATCATCTAACAATCCTCCTAAATAATCTTTTAGAAACTTTAAATATCCGTAGGCGGTTAAATGATTCTCAAAAACGAATAGACCAATGCACATGTTATCAAATAATTCGCCACCAGATATTCACTGAAAACCTATGTTGATAATTTCACACTGTGATTTCATGTGGATTCTCCAAATTCCAAGAGTGGCTATTCTTTCTGTTTATTAATCCATTCCTTGTAAATGTTGCCTCATCCGTGAATAAAATTCTATTACGTAGGTTTTGATTTTGAATGATATAGCGGCAAAATTGCATACGAATAGCGAAATCTGTAGGTAAGAGGGCTTGATCAGGCTGGATATGAAATGGATATAAACCATGACGTTTTAATGTTCTCCAAACTCGCATTCATGTCCCATGACATGAGGTCACTACTTCACCTACGTGTAGTACATGTGAAAAGAAGTCGAAACTAAAGAGTGGTCATTTTCTCTAAATTGACTATTAGACAAGTTATGGCATGTTTTAGTTAAATACTGAAGCAGCCGAAACAATAATAGTTATTTATTATACTCGTACAAGTGTCTTACTTGGCATATAAGTCACGCAAGAAAATATTAGGCCACGAGGCGATAGCCGAGTGGAATAATTTCTTGAGTGACTTATATGCAAGTAAGACACGTGTGTAATATAGTATTTTATCCAACACACAAATTCTATTCGCAAAATAAGAATTTGACAATTTGACAGTTTAATTAAATTATTTTGACACTTAAAAAAGTAAATAAATTTACATTGGCAACAAACAAAAAAGCTTAGCAACCATTGCCTTCAATAAATAATAGTGAGTTAGACTTGTAACTCACTAGTGAGTTAGAATTATAATCAACTAGTGGGTTATAAACCACATTACTTGTTCGAAATCACCATAGTTATATCGCTTTTATACGTGTGTGTGTTGGATAAATGATATTAAATGGTATTTGATACCAACTGTCTACGTTGCTATGGAAATGATATTATTTATTTGCATGTCAAACAGTAAAGCACCTTAAAGTTGATTTCTCTGCTAGCGCTTATTAACAATGTTAATAATGTCTACTTTTACAACGCGAGAGTACGCCGGTATTCATTACATTTACGATGTTTGTAATGGAAATTCAGCACCAGCTGCTCGAGAATATGGATTGCGATTTCTTAATCGGCGACTACCAGACCTACGTGTTTTCCAACGAATACACAACCACCTACGCAAACACGGAACTTTGCCGTGCGTTACATGTAAGACAATTGTTGAATCAACGGTTTGAAGGACGTGTCCCAGGATCTCCGGTCTTAACTTGCTTAGATTATTTGAGGGGCCATATGAAAGATATGGTATATCAAACACCATCAGATACTGTTGAAGATCTTAGAAGACGCATATTTGACGCAGCACAACTACTTCGGAATAACAATGATAGAGAGCAATCAGATATTTTCGAAGATGAGCGAGAATGTGTCTCGAGAGCCACCGTGGCCATTCTGAACGAACTTTATAGAGAAGTTAAACTACAATAAAAATAAATAAAGGCTTTTCTGAAATTGTAATTTTACACTTTATATTTTAAAAACGGTTTACTTTAGGGCATAACTTTATTAGAATGTTTAACTATATTTGGTCTAAATATTACGTACACGAAGTAGTGACTTCACATCGTGGGACACCATCAGAAATAGGTACAAATATTTAAGCAGTAATAGCTTGGTTCAAGTAGAATTCAATGTACTATTCATTTTTCAAAAGTTATGAAGTTTATTTTTCTGAATTAAAAAATAAAATAAAATGTTGTTTGAGAACTGCTGATGATACATAGAAAATGCATTTAAGCTGTAGAAGGATATTATCTAATTGTAAAGTAAATCCAACAGACTGAATAGAAATTACTGACCTACCTAATAGTATTGGTTTTTGGCAGGTGATAAGAAATTTTTTTGCAGGTCTACCTTACTCTCCTTTGCATAACATGTTTTTGAACTCAAATTTTTGTTATTATCCTGCGGTACTCAAACAATTTTGGGTCAAATTTTCAATTATTATTTTCTCATATCTTAAGCGTCCCATTGCCAAAGAAATGTTTTTTCTAGTTTGTATATATTGTGATCTATATAAATACCATCGGATTTAATATTTGTACCTATACTAAACTACCAAAACTAAAGTTAAATAAAGATTTGCAATGCAATGTTTTACTTTTAATGCTAATTGCATTTTAATCTTTCCTAGAGGGCTAGAACCACAGAATACTCATTTAGACAAATATTGGGATATCCCTTTGAAAATCCTTGATTAAAGTTTAATCTTTCCTAGTACTCTCATTTGGATGAACCTTTGTTAACTCCCCGAAAAATAAAAATGTAAAGATGATAAGGCCTTTTAATGCCAATTTAGTGTAACTTTAATCTCTCTTAGAACTAACATTTAGACAAATTTAAGAAATCATTTTGGAGGGTTTGCATGTTTTTGTGTCGCCCTTTGTACAGCATTCATTCAATAAAATAAATTTCTTTTTAAATACAGTCTCTTGAAGCTAGGTAAATTTAATCTCGCACTGGTGCTAAGAAAGCACCCTTAGATGTATAGTACATACGTTTACATAGAAATATTTATTTTAGTTTGGGCTTAAAAAATTCGTTATAGAAAAATTTTACTTTGTTATTTAGAAACAGTTTTGTATGTATTTTTTTTAAAGGCAGTGTACAGCACGAAAGTTCGATATAGAGAAATTCGCTATATAGAAGTTCGTTATATGAAAGTTTGACCGTAACACATTTCATTTTACAATTTTAATGGATATGTGTTAGAGATATTATAAATTAGTAAATAAAATAAATGTTTTCTTGTTTTTGAACTAGAAGCTGTACCTTTTTATATGTAGCAGTAAATTAGTGATCACAAAAAAGTCATTCGTTTTGTTAAATAAATTCCTTATTCGCGAAACAGCAAATTACATCCTAGCAGACGAACTCATTCCTTTATTCTGAATAATAGAAAAGGCCATATAAACATAATTTTATATAATTCCAACAAGAACGGGTAATATTTTCTAAAGCCGGAATGAGCACTTCATGTCGGTTAACACGGATTAAAAATGAACATCGGGCAGTTCGTTCAGAATTACAGAGGCGTGTGATACAATTTACAACAAACCTTTAGAGTTCTTGTTTGATCACTCCGAAAATCATAAATGCCACTTGCAACTGCTTGTGAGCTAAATTGATATGGATTTATAAAGGGAATAGAGAGCTTCTATAAAAGTCGCCGAAAATAAAAATGCTCCTCCTTTGACATACAGTTAGGATATAACTTAGACTCTAAACGCTTGGTATATTCGGTAATCGTTTTATATTTCTAGAAAACTATGTAGTTCATATTTATAATAAACAAAAGTACAAACTGTGACTTAAAGTCGACGTACATCAGTAGTAGTATCAATTTTCTTCATAACTTAATTATTGTTGTTGAATATACAAGATTACAAAAAATATGGTAGCATCCTTTCCTTTCGATATATTTGAAGTTTTTACATGGTTGTCAGGAAATTTCATATTCATGAGTACAAAACTCCAAGGAAATCAAACAAACGTGTCATCGATTTTACTCAATTGTAACTGAATAGTTACTTGTTGCTATAAATAGCACCACGGCCATGAAACAAAAATCAGACGTTAATAATTAATTATTGGAATAAACAGCTTAAATTAAAATGGAATTCAATAAATAAAATAAATAAAAGGTGCTGCATTTTTTATTTTTGGTTCTGTTGTAATAAGGGAAATAGTATTGAACAGCTAACATTCGAAATGTTTATTTAAGGGCGCTATTATGATGAGATGAATGAGTTACGTATTCCGGACCAATTGAAAGAGTTTTGCAAACAGAGCAACTGGACATACAACCATTCCGAGATCGGTGTTTCCACGACGTGCCAACTTCCAGAAGTACCCTCAAATATCAAAGTTCTTTGAGGATTCTCTTGCTGCTATTCTTCTTATTCCTCGCGTTCCAGTCCATTACCATAATGGCTATACTTGTCTTGGTAACCGCTCACCTAAAGAGCTCCATTGTGGTTTTACTATACCATATCCCGAGTTTTCTTTAGCCACTAAATACCCCTTCTACCTGGTCCTCATTTTTTCTCGATTTTCTCTTGTAATACTAACTATAAGTTACCATATCGTTTCATCATCATCATCATCATCATCATCTGACATGGAGCTGACTCGCGGGTCAATCCTGGATTCGCCAGGCCCACCCCATGCCAGTAGGTGGGTAGGGATTTAATGAATAGGGTGGGATCGGGTGGGGTATTGCACAACGTTAGCATGTCTGCAATGCATACCGCAAGACACCGCTGCTGCAACACCGGATAGTTAGTAAGCTACGCATCAATGGGGTTTTCGAGTACGTAACCGAAACCGTTATGCGATTATGCATTTGAGCCTAATAACTTTGGTAGCAAAGTTTCACATTGTTCTTATTTCACACTATCTATTTTTCTACGGTTACAGATTGCACCTATCTTAGGTTCCTAATAACTATTAAACTACTTAATATTTACTCCAAATCTTATTTAAACTGTCCGTTATGCGGTTATGCTTTTGAACCTAATGGCTTTGGTATCAAATTTTACATTGTTCGTATTTCTTATCTATCTATTGTTTTAAGGTAACAGATTGCCCCTATCTTAGTTTCCTAATGACTAATTAACTGCTTAATATTTACCGCACTGATTACAACTATTTTACCACTTAGTTGGAGGTTCGAATCTGGATTGCACTTCCTTCTTTTCTTTAACCTACCCCTCGGCAGTTGACCGCTAGATATCCATCGTTTTCTTTCCCACTGGTGCATGTTTCGTTTCTTCTCCTTTGTTACCCCCTTCCTCACTCTCTTTTTTCTTCTTCTTCTCCGTTAGCCTGTTCTTCTTCAGTTGATTCTTGATCGGATTCTTCCATTAGTGCGTAGATTCTTCTTGCCTCTCTGCGGATATCCTCTTTTCTTCGTGGCCATTCCTCCCATATCTGTTTAGGAATGCCGGTGTTTTGGATGTCCATCTCCAATGATGTATTCCACTTGTAGCATGGTCTTCCGATCTTCTTTTCTTCTGTTTGCATGGCATACGCTTGCTGTAGAGGATGGTTGGCAGGTCTTCTTAGGATATGTGCCCAGTATTTGATTCTTGGTGTGGTGAGCCGTTTCGTTATTGTTTTACCTTCTAGAATTTCCTGTGCCGTGGAAATGTTTTCTTCCGCTGCCTGCCTCGTAGTGTCGTTCTATTGACGCCTTTAGTATTTCTGCTGCTGCTGCTATTGATTCGGCTCCTCCCCAGAACCCTTCTTCCCCTAGGTCTTCTAAGTAGGCTTCCACTTGTAGTGCCGGACGGTAGGTATGTGCTAGATGATCGTAGCGCGCTTCCAGGCTTCTTACATTTTCCTCCAAATTATAAGTTACCGTATCGTTTCGTGTTCCTTATTGTATGTCGTAGTTATTCCAATTTTCGTTTTTTAATAGTTTTAATTATTACAGTTTATTTTCCAATTCTTAGGAATATTGTCTGTGATCTGGTCATGGTCAATCAAGCAAATCCTTAAGATGTGGCGATACGACCACATAAGGTTTGCATGAAGCTTCTGTCAGGGTCCATGACTCCACCCCATGTAGGAGTTTGGAGAAAACGTAGCATCTTAATAAGTCTTATTTTTGTGTTCTTCTTTATATCATGACTGCATAGAACTTTTCTCCTCTTTATAAATGCCGATCTGGCCTTGTCTATTCTGCATTTCATTTCTGCAAGATACCATTGGTCTGTTAAGGTACTGCCTAAATAAGTATACTGAGAATATACAGAGTTTTTGGAAATCACTATTTAGTTGATCTTCTTGTAGTTTGGCCGTAGTTTAACTAGCTTCATTAGCATAATATGCAATATTTCTAGTCTTCTAAGTTCTTTGCGAAGATTACTGTGCCGTCCCCAAAACATACATTAAACATATTCTTACCGTTAACTACTATTACGATTCTAGTATCTTCGGTTATTGCCGTACTCAATCGTTTTTTCTTAGGTTCTTGGTTGAAGTCGCGTTTTTCAAGACTTCTGTTTTGTTGCAAAAAATACTTGGACTTGGTGTAAAGACCAACTGCTCGCAATAGTTCGATGAGCAGGTCTCCTAGTCGTGAACCCCTTTTAATTGCTACGGAATATATACGGCGTATTTAAACCATCATTTCAGATTTTGCGTCTTCAATATACTTTCAGCTAAGTTACACCGATAAAGGGCAAATATCAAAATACAGTATCCATTTATTTACAACAGTTTAAAAAGTTCTGTTAAACCAACATCTTCATCTTTTTTCTGCTATATAAACCTATTTTTTATACTGGTCCCGCTTGCTTGCACGATGGAAATCATTTCTTATAATTATTTTCTATAAATTCAGAAAATACCCAAGGTGTCACGTCAAAGAAGAAATTCTAGTTGACCCGAACTGTAAAACAGGAATACAGAGTGGACAGAGGTGGAAAAACGAAATAATTAAAAGTGAAATATTAAACGGCCAACTTACACCTGTGAATGCGTCATTTAAACTATTTAAATCCAACATTATACAAAGTGGCCAAAAATCACTGATAACAAACATATATAGTGCTAATAGAATTACTCAAACTTTTCTCCTTAACATTTGTAATAATAAAATCGTGTGTGAATAATGTTCCTGCAACATCAACAAAAGAAACTTCTTTAGGTCCGCTAAAGTGTGTTTCCTCCACGGGTAATAATATGAAGAGAAAAAAATTAATTGTACGTGCTAGAATAACCCCAGTCGTAGATTTTCTTTGAATGATATTTTTATGCACAACCACCGTAGTTGGATATAAAAGAAAATAATAAAAAATCTAGAAATTGCTCGATGTAGTAGCTAAATCATTGTAGATTAACAATACATTGTAATGTTACCTGAATGTAAAATATTTGCTCATAAATAGATAAAATAATATGTGGAAGTTGAATATGCAATATATAGTTTAGTATAGTTTTGAATACTGGAGGCATTACGTAGAAACTGAAAAAGCGGACGAGAATTTGTGGTTGTTTCACTACTTATTATTCTACGAACCCATCACGTTGATTGCTAAAACGTGGTTACAATAAACAGGAACTGTTAGATAAACGTGTTTTAAAATGCAGTGAGCCGGCCTTTTACAAAATTGCACTCTGAGCGTCTATTTACAATACGTGCTAAAACTGTAATATAAATAGGGAAGCTTTAAATCAAGTGGAAAGAAAATAAATGCTAAAAGAGTGCCGACGTATTTATCCACATAAAACCTCATTAAACATTTGTTGAAACTGTAAATTAACACTGTGCCGTAGCAATGAATATCGTCAACAGAACGGTAGCACATAATCGCCGAGCAATTACTACCAACGTAAATAAATAAATTGACGTGTAGTGATGCCTACGCAGAGGGCGTCCACGGCTGGGCAGCGCTCTATTCTTCACCGAGCAAGGGGGAAGCTCTGGAAGTGGATTCGAAACCTTAGCTATCATCAGGTCAGTCACGTTTGCCCACTATGTTTAGTTTTGGCCTTTGACTTTAAATGAAATTGGAAGAAATTTATATACTTTTTTTCTTTTCAATTATCTATAGTATTGAATTGGTGAATAAATTATTATAAATGTACTTTTTGCATGATTCTTCTCTTCCCAATGAATAATAGGTGAAGAACAACAAGCCAGCTTGCTCAATTACGATGATAACAGGTTAGTCTAATGGTCCGCGGATCTCGCTGTAACTACCTGAAATATACAGGGTGGTCCAACAGTGCGAGAGGGGGCCATTAAGCTTTAATGATTAAAATGTTAATATATTTTATTAAATTGTTTTATAGAGAATCATATATTTGTGTTTTTAACTGCCACATTCTGTATATATTTACATTTTACAATGCCTAATCAAAGGAGGATTACATACAACATAAGCGGTGCCGGACTTACGATTTTGTAGCCCTAGGCCAGATCGTTTTGGGACCCCTACTTATACAGGAGTTTCAAAATTCCTTCCTCACAGCAAAAGTGGTTAAAGTAGACTTCAGATTGACCCTAAAAATGCAAACAGAAATTGCGAAGTTGTTATAAGAACGCAGAAATAATACCTGAATCCCTTTTGATTTTCTTTTCGTTTTATTATGGGTAAATATCAACAAATTTTCTTTAATTTCATTGAACACTAACTAGAAAACATGAATACAGAATTAAAATTGCATAAAGTTAACTAACAAAAAGTTATTAAAAAAACTGTTCTTCATTGTTGATGATAGAATGCACTTTCAAAAAATATGCTGGCAAGCATATAATTTTTAGGTGTAATGGTATGAATCATGGACAAAACGGCCGCGAGTGTACAGTTTCCTGGTTGAAGACATCTAACTCACATAACATTTTTTATCTTACCCAGTAGACTGCGAACAACTGGTAGCTTAGTTCCAGTAAGAAATGATGCAGGTTAATCAACATCAGCAAGAACTACAGAAACGGAGAAAGTGATTTATGTTTGGTTTACATACCAATATGGTCGAGCAACAAACAAAAAACAAAACGACGATCGGCAACAAAAGATAATCAGGAGACGCTAACTTCAAATTCTGAGTCGAAATTTCCAATTTTCCTGAGATTTTCCAAAATCTCTGCCGTAGGTACAATAAAACAACTTCGAGTATGTTCTCAAACTCGAAACACTTTAGTTTATTGCCATAACACATGTTACGGGCCAAACGAGCCAAAAGGCCTACAGCATAGCTCAGAGGAGTAGGGGGAGTTCACGAAAATCGCGTACGGGAGGGAATCTTCCTAGTTGTATATAGAGTAAGTCAAAATTAGTGGGCGTCACCTTCCAAATACAGCTGATTGTAGGTCCTCGTGGAAGGCCGAGAGGCCAACAGCTTACGGGAATCGAACTCACCTTTATTGTGCCTCCTCCTATATATATATGAAGCTTGCAAAATTCATGCACAAACGAATACAAACACAAAACAATAAAAAATATACTGCATTTTAAAACATATATAATGAAATTGTTGGCAATACAACAAAATGACAGCAAAAAGGTACAGATAGTCAACTGAGCGCTCAAGCAAAGGGCCCGACGTCACTGGCGCACGTAAATGGTCCCAAAAGACCACGAAGCCGGCGGCGTCAGAGCTTACACAAATCACACAGTAATTAACCTTTACATTTTTAGTAATACAAACAACTATCTACGACTGAAGGTCGCTCTTGTTACAAACAACAAAAAGGTTTAATCACTTGGAATTTTGCAAGTTTACGCGTAAAAAAAATAGGTTTCTTTTTCACTACACCAAAAAAACTGGTACTTTCTTCGCAACAAAAAAAACTTAGTTTCTTTACCTTGATTTGTAGTAATGAGGCGG
Organism: Limonius californicus; assembly: GCA_014611495.1. Taxonomy (NCBI): domain Eukaryota; kingdom Metazoa; phylum Arthropoda; class Insecta; order Coleoptera; family Elateridae; genus Limonius; species Limonius californicus. The sequence goes on from JABXWE010014246.1 coordinate 45,208, forward strand.
AGCCAGGCACAATGTCGAGATGCAGGTACAGTTTGGGGTTATTTCCTAGTCCGGAAGGAAAAGAAGGATAGACGACTTCAGAAAAGTTTGGGACGAAACATCCATAGGTACGCCCCTGGGAAATTAGTTTACCTCTACTTCCAGGGGATCAAACTAGTGAACCAATGAAGCACAATTTCTACGGGATGAACCTTACTGAAACAACGAAGCACAATTTCCAATTGCACGGGACAATTTGCTTGTATCCGAATAGATCGAAAGAACAATTACACTTAATTGCTCTATGTTAGGGCTAACACTGCTAAATATATATTCAAATCCGACGTCGTCGTTCGGGCCCAAGAGTCTAGTGCCCACTCTATTTTCGTAACGGCCCTTCCCCCGTAGATGGAATTTCGGGAAGACCCGGACTCATTGAAGATATAAAACTGACTGATGAACTCTCGCAACGGAAACCTGAATTACCCCCAAAATATTGCAACATAATTCGAAATATGGTGTAAATATTCTAGAATAATTCGGCACGTAAATTCTCAGAAGCGTCTAAGGTCAGGCGCGAAAAAAACAATATTCGGCAATTTCGGCTTACAAAGGGAACTGTCAACATAACTCAATCTTAGAAAAACAAAATAGCGAAAACTGTAACTAACATAAAACTGCAATTAAAATAACGTTTTTAATTCCTATGGAGCGGCAATTAAATTAAGAAATTAATTCATATAGAGCGGCAAATTCCAAAAGAACATAACACACATAAATAGACCTATATAATTAAATAAATTTGAAGGGCTGGCTTAACAACGTGCGGTCTGAATGATGGAATTTTCACAACTATTTCAACTTTTTAATTAACAACGGTCCTGTTTTTCCCCCGTTGCTAAGGAAACAGCATACAAACAACAAAAGAAAATAGTGCGACCCAAACAAAAAGGCCCATGCATTAAATGGCCAAAATTTAGCAAATTCATGAATTGCAATAACTTTCTTATAAATTATCTAGCATCAAAACACCACTTTGTTGTACATTAAAATATGAATATTTTGATACCTCAATTGGTATATGTTTGAAAATGTATTTAGATATTCACAAATATTTTTACCACAATTTTTAAATAAATTCTTAAAATTAAATTAAATGTTTATCAAAATCAACTAATAACTTCTTAACATACTCTAGCACATCACTATAAACATACTTTTCCGAAAAGAAAACCATAAAGCTCACAACATTAGACATTCGTATGTAACTGTCAAACTGAATACAATTTTATTTATATTTTATTAATTGTAGGTCAAGAATGCACAAATAAGTCTGATAAATTCCTCCACACACCTATCAAAATGACTGTAAACACATAAAACAAACCGAGAACCTAGAATTCAAGGTTACACAGAATTACGATGTCAACCGAACATCGGAAACTACAAGATCAACCCGTATTTAATCCAAATGTGGTTAAACAATCCATATTTGCAAAGTGCAGTATAATTCGGCTTTACTCAAATTTGTACTAAGTTAAGCTATCTTTATAAAAGCTTTCTTCTAACACAGCAATATATGTATATAAGTATATATCTAGTAATAATCTAATAGATAAACATAAATTCTGTTCATTTTGAATGGTCCAATAATGAGGCACAAAATATCTATCTATCTAGAATCTACAATTATCTGAAACCTTAAAGATTTAACGCGATGAACAGTTCGGTCTCAAACAATTTTGCATGCACAACTTCATTATGGACAGTTTCGTTTGCACATAGCACGGTATACAGGGTGTTCAAGATAAGCACTACATGCATGGGATTCTTGTAACCGGTAAAAGATAAAATTTCAGTAAAATGGGAGTGAATATCTGTAGTATGTCAATGATTACTAAAATACACATTGAAATATTACAATTTTTGTTTAATATTTCGTGTAGACTGGAATACCCGATTTTTGTTTATTTTTTTGTTATTAGGCATTTGCTTATTGATACTTAAAAATCTGCTTTAAAAAATCTTCAGACACCTGGTCAAACTACTCGAAAAAAACTATGAATAATATATCTAAAATTATATTAAAATTAATACCAATTAAATGTATTTAAATTACAACCGTGTTCTCCATGTTAAATTCACATACCATTGTAACAGTTACAGCAGTTACAGTAAATACTGTACCTAAAGAAATTTGCTGTTTACATATTCGTTATGTAAGCATACAATTGAATGAATAATCAACACTTAATACAAATATTATTGCAATAAAATTTAGTACTATACATATATTGATTCAAGAAAGAATATATATATATATATATACAACCGCATAATATAATCTCAAAAATGTTGAATATAACGTTTAA